>CAUYQG010258596.1:0-10910 GCA_963574415.1 Tarsius wallacei
AGGCTTTGGAATATAGTGGCAATAGCTCACAGTGATCCATTATGACATTCAAGGCCCCTGGAGGTCGGGAGAGGCAGGGTTAGTGCACTCTCCTGCTCCTTCATTCGTTCGTTCATTTGTGCAGCACTCTTGGATGGTGTAAGCACCATGCTGGGGGCGGAGGGAGTAGCTAAACAGGATAGACAAAGATCTGGCCTAAGCAGAGGATAGACGAGAAACAAGGAGGGGCCAGGCACTGACACATGTAATCATCATGGTAAAACAGGGTGGGGGCGGGGAGGGATTTGGGGAAGCTTCTCAGAGGAGGGGACTTTAGGATGAGACTGGAGTGACAGGTAGGCACCAGCCATGCCAAAGTCATCTGTGGTCACATTGACAGAGTGGCCCGAGTAAGTCCGCAATATAGAACTGACTTCAGTCTCCTCTCAAACCATTAAAAAAAAATCAGTACAGCCGTTAAGCAGATAGTGTACCCCAGGGAATCGAAGCGTTCGTCATGCTTCCTTGAAGTGGCCTCTTTGCTTGTCTCTCTTCCCAATGAGGTGTGATCTCCTTGGGGGCAGACTTGCTGTCCCCCATCCACAGAGCCTAGGGCAGTGCCTGGCACACAGTGGGCCTCCTTGAGCGGTGCCAGGCACAGAGGAGGCATGCAGCCAGTCAGTGGGTGGATGGATGGATGAGTGAATGCACTGTGTTGGTTTTCACCTCCCTTGGTTTCTGCATGACTGACTGCAGTGGGCTTCTTCCCAAGCGGTGGCAGGGGCTCAAAGGTGGGTAAGAGCTGGTGAGGGAAGCCAAGGAGGGTCTTGCCAGCCTCGATCGGATTTGCTAGTCCCTTGAGCACTGAGATCTGAGGACTGGCATGAGAAGAAGAGATTTTGTCCTCAGGAAAGTCTTCACGCCCTGCGGTGTCTCCTGTTGGCCAGCATGGATACCAGAGCAGAGAAGAAGCCCGTCTAAGCAGAAGAAAATTGCTGGTAGACTTTGGGCTTTCGGGAAGCAGCAATGTCAATGGAGGAGGCTGGTAGTGGAGGCCAAAAACTGCCTCTCGGCGGTGGTAGGACAGTCCCGGGATTCAGGCCACAAGCGGGGAGGCGAGGGGATTTCTGGTGTGGCACAGTCCCTGGATGCAATTTTGTGGGCCTTATTATTGTTAAATTTTGAGTCGGGGGTCTCACTCTGTGACCCAGGCTAGAGTGCCTGGCTCACAGCAGCCTCGACCTCCTGGGCTCAGGTGATCCTTCCACCTCTGCCACCACAACCGGCTAATTTTTTGAATTTTTTGTAGCGATAAGGTCTCGCTATGTTTCCCAGGCTGGTCTTGAACTCCTGGACTCAAGCAGTTCACCCGCCTCAGCCTCCCAAAGTGATGGGATTACAGGCGTGAGCCACCGTCCCCAGCCTGTAGGCCCTATTTTGATGAGTGGTCTTGCTCAGAGACCAGACTTGGCCAAGATCCACCCCGTGGTGTTGAGCTGGGCAGGGCAGGGCAGGTGGAAAAGGACAAGTTTAGGGAGAGGTGCCCTCCCCTGGGGTGCTGGTGGGTGAGCCAACACCCACAGTGGGAGCAGGGTCAGGCATGCTGGCTGTCTTCAGCCTCAGAGCCACCAGAGAGGATGGAGGTAGCAGGAGGAAGAGGCCTGCTGCTGGGTGCCTGGGTCCCCACCCATACACTAGGGTGTGGGCACTGGACCTGAGGACAAGCAGATGGGCTGGCATTGTCAGGCAGGTCCCAGGCCTCGATGGAGTGGCCAGTCGAACCAGCACTGGCATGTGGGGCCAAGGGCATGGGAGCAGAAGGGCTGGTTGCAAGCCGGGGTCCCTGCCTAGGTGTGGGCTGGAGCCGGATGAATCCCTCCCGCCTGGTGTAAGGTGGAGCCTAGGAACAAGTGTGGGCTCCAGCCAAGAGAAACTGGCCTGGGGGCGTAGAGGCTGGCAACAAACAGTGATGTGGGCTGCAACTCTCTCAGGCCCTCTCCCTCTGGAGCAGAGATGCCAGGTCTGAATTGCAGAGAAGCCATGGATACTCTTCTTACATGCCCGAGTATTGCATGAGATGCTTTGTAGTTGATCTGAAATTCAAATGCACTTGGGGATCCTGTCTTGTAATTTGCTAAATCTGGCAGCCCTCGCTTGAAGGCAGAAGGCAGGGGCTCCCAGAGAGACCGGACTTCTTAAGCGCTGGCTGCCTGTCCCGTCCTCTGCAGTTGAGGCTGAGTGAGGCTGGGGTTTCTCTCCCACTCCCCCAAGCACCTGTCCCTCCTGGGCCAGCAGCTGAGCTGAGAGCAGGACTGGCGTGGCAGACTGGCGCAGACGGAAGGCGTGTCTTGGCCCAGTGGAGGACGGTGACCCAGTGTCCCCCAGGAGGCTGGCTCCCATGAGGAGCGGGCATCTGCTCTTTGGACAAAAACATCGTGTGCAGGTGGGATCAGCCATGGACAGCGCCCAGCTTCCCGCTCTGCTGTTTGACCTCTAGAGGGTGCCCTGGTGACCCTGGCGTGTGATCACCCAACTGTTAGGGTCACGGGCCTTCCTGTCAGGCGAAGGTTCTCTGCTTCACAGAGCGGGGAAGCTGAGGTTCCCAGGATCACAGGCCGACGTGCCATTTGGTGTCGTGTGGGTGCTGAGGCTGCGACTCTGATCTCCGGACTCCTGGGTTAACTCGGAGCCCATGAGCCCTGGGCAGCCTCATGGGCGCTCCTCCTGCCTTCAACGCTGTAGGCATTGCGGGCAGAAGGTCATTGTAGGAAGACCACAGCCCATTCCACAGGGTGGTCCCATGGTGCCCTGGGGTAAGCACTCAGTGAGGACGGCACATCTTGCCTCACCCCCGAGGACATTCTGTCCGCCCAGGGCTCTTGCGGTTGGGGATGGGGTGGGAAGTGGAGCCACATGCTGTTGTTTTGGGATTGAAAATGAGAGGGAGTGTGGAGGGCTGTCCACCGGGCTATTTCTGAAGTCTTTGTCACTTGCTATCACTTTTAAGAATGGGGAAAGGAGTCCTCTAAGACAAATCAACATGAAGTCTTTAGGTTGGTGGCTGAGCAGGGAGGTGGCGGAGGCCCCAGTGGGAGGTATCTATACCCACAGAGACCATGGCAGCTGGGTGGCGCGTGAAGGTACCTTTGACCCCTGCCTGTGACCTCTGAACCTTTCAATTCTCTGGTATTAGTCAGGGTTCTTCAGAGAAGCAGAATGAGAGAGAGAGAGAGAGAGAGAGAGACAGTTATCTGAAGGTGAAGTGTGGGACTGGCAAGTCCCAGATCCACAGGGCAGGCTGGCAGGTTGAAGATTCAGAAAGGAGTTGGTGTCATGGTCGTGAGTTTGGAATCCACAGGGCAGGCCAGGCAGGCCGGGAACTTGGGCAGGGTCTCTGTGTCGCAGTCTTGAGACAGAATTCCTTCTCTGGGAAACCTCAGTCTTGGCACTTATGGCCTTCAGCTGATTGGGTGAGGCCCATCCACATTTTGGAGGGTGACCTGCTGGGCTCTACTGATGTGGATGTTCATCACATCTCAAACTACCTTCACAACAGCACCTAGGCTGTGTTCAACTAAACAGTTGGGCACCGCAGCCCAGCCCAGTTGATGCACGGAGTTCACTGTCACACCTGTCACGGTGCCCATTCTCTGACAGCTGGGAGACTGCTGTGGTCTTGGATGGGACGAATGCCATCCAAGGGTGTGAGGGACCACTTGCCTCAGAGGCAGAAACGTGGTGGGCATTGGAGCAGGCTGGAAGGTATTCTTTCCAGTTCATTCTGTCCCCCACATCCCGCAGACTTTTCTTTCGCCATGATGACGACTTCCCCAAGGTGGTGATGCGTCACTCCATCTTACTCGCATCTTTACTTTACATCTCTGCGGGCAGGACTTCCCCCCCTCCGGCCCCTTGGGTCCCTTTCCTTTTTAGTTACTTAGTTACTTATTTATTTTATTTTAGTTATTTAGTTATAACCTGGCTGTGACTCCGCAGACCCCCTCTGGAGTGTGCCCCACACAGAGAAGGCCCTGTGGGGGCTGGGCTGGCCCCAGACCCCACCTCCCACCACCCCCAAGGCAGATGCACATTTGCTTTTTAAAAATACCAGCTTGAGAGTTTAGAAGTTAACTTCACAGAGACGTCTTAAAGATAATAAATAGGGAGTCTCCACATGCCCCTCAACCAGCTTCCCCTGAAGGAGTCTTCTGGGTTGCTTTGGGCCACATGTCACTGTTCACTGAACTCCAGATGTTCTCTAGAGTTTGCTTGTTTTCCCACCAACATCCCTCTTCTGTTCCGGGATCCCGCCTGGGACCCCACGTGGCGTCCGTGCTCCTTCCCTTGCAGGCAGGTGTCAGTCACCGGCCATCCCTCCTGTCCACCTCGACCCCGTCTGGTCCTCCTACTCCCCTGCCGGCTGGAGGCTCTGGTGGCGTCTGTGGGCCTGCGGGGAGGCCCGACCCGGGCCTGACTTCCCTGGGGCATGCTGGAGAAAGGGAGGCACTCACTGCTTGGTAAATATTTTACAGCATCTAATGGAATCAAGTTGTTTACTCTGCAGGAAGTGGCAAGGCATCCGTTAAGCAAAGGAGCAGGCTGGCTGGTGCTGACGCGTCAGGTTTAGCGAGAGGCCCCAAGCACGAATGATTCCCACTTGGGGAGCAGTCATGCCAGCCGCAGCTGGAGTACTCTGAAAGGGATTTGCTTCTGCTTTTCCTTGGGCAGGGCTCCAGCCACCAAGCCCTGAGGGCTAGGACAGGGGAGCTGACTCCCTGCAGCCTCAGATTCATGGGGCCAAACTGGGTCCCTGCTCAGCTCTGTTCCCTAAGTGTCCTGTGCAAGTCTCCTTCCCGGATAGCTCCCCGCTGACCGTTTCCCCCTCAGCGGACTCTCCCAGCCTGTTCCTTTTGGAGGCATCCCTTTCAAGTGTGGACCCTGTCCTGGGTCTGTGGTGTCTGCTCCCTGCTGGAGCCCCATGAGCTGTGCCCACCCCCATGGCCCCTGCCCCTCAGGGCCGTGTCTTGTCATCTATAATGAGAAGGGCACACCCGTGGTCAGGCACGGTGGCTCGTGCTTGTAATCTCAGCGCTTTGAGAGGCCGAGGCAGGAGGATCGCTTGAGCCTGGGAGTTCAAGACCAGCCTAGGCAGCATAGTAAAACCTCATCTCTACAAAAAATTGTAATAAAAATTATTAACTAGACATAGTGGTATGCTCCTGGAGTCCCAGCTTCCCTGAAGGCTGAGGCAGAAGGATTAACTGAGCCAGAAGGTCGAGGCTGTGGTGAGCCGTGATCACGCCACTGCCCTCCAGCCTGGGTGACAGAGTGAGACCCTGAGTCAGAAAAAGAAAGACATGCCCAGAGACGCCGTGCAGTAGGGTTGCTCCAGCAGTAGCGGGGTCTCGGGGCCACGCAGGTGCCGACCACTGTGCTTACTTCCTGCTTCCCTGCCCCCTACCCCTCGGGTCCCACACTTTTCCATACTCTGCCCCCAAGAGTTTCATTTCTCAGAAGCGTGAAATAAAAATGTTTAGTATTTAAACCAAGGCACATAAAGACTGTCGTAAACGGTTTGGATGCCGTTTACAAGCCGTGTGGCGTAGTAAAGTTTAATGGGCAGTCAGGAGGGACCTGGGAAGGAGCCCGCACAGAATCCAGAGTGGGGGGCGGGGAGGCGGCTTTTATAGACCAGGGTGGGTCCCTCCCTCCAGCCACCAGCCAGGCTGCTCTGTGCCACCCCAAGAAGGGCTGTCGGCTGAGGGGCTTAGGGCCATCCTGCTTCTCCCTCCCCATCCCCCATGCCCTCCCTGGCCCCCTGCCCCTACCTCGTCACATACACCAGAACCCTGGGATTCTCTATGCCCAAGCCGGGGCCACGAATGAGCTGCGTGTGGTTCCAAGCCCAGGCCTGCGGCCGCTCCTGCCTGGTCGTCCCCTAGCGACGGAGCCAAGCAGCTGAGCGAGCCCAGCTCTGGAGGGCGTTCAGGCCCTGGGCTCGACTTGGGGGGACTTCTGAGTTGTTCAGCTCATCTCTCTGGGTAGTCTCGAGCGGCAGTCATTTCCTCATTGGGCATTTAATAAGGGTGAGCTCGTGTGTGATGCTACTGAACAAGCTGAAGATACAGATCCAGCCCTGGGAAGGGGGTCCAGGCGGATGACACCGATGTGGACACACGGACGGCAGGACTGCCGCGTGGCTCAAAGGATGGCACTGTGGAGAACTCGCCAGATAGAACACACCACAGTGTGGGACCTCGAGGGGTTTTCAGGGCTAGAAAGTTCCCGAAGGCCTGGCCTCTCTCCTCCCTCATTCCTGAGGGAGGTCGACTGGATGGGAAGGGGAGAAAGGGGGAGGGAGGGGCTGTGGACTGGAGGGGCCTCTGTCCAGTGGAGGGTACTGCAGGAAGGAGCGGGTCAGGCTGAGGGCACAGCCTTAGATCCCGATTGAGGAGGTCAAGTTCAGTCCTGATCTCAAGGGAATGGGTGGCTGTTCTGGGGCCTGAGGCAGAGAGTTGGCCTAAGAGGAAGAGACCAGTGACAGCAGAGTGGAGGAGTCTGGAACGCTCTTGGCACTTCATGTGGACAGGGGAGGCAGACGAGAGGCTCAGAGTGGGCGGTTTAGCCTGAGGGGTGAAGAGAGAGCACTGTGGAAGGATGTCAACCTTGGCGTGGGGGGCATGGGGGGTGGGGAGGCAGTCCCAGGGCCTGGGCAGCTCTGGCACCCTCTAAGAGTCTGTCCACTCTGCATTAGCTTCCAGGAGAGAGTCCCAGCCTTGGGCTGCCAGGCTGGGGCTTGTGCTGTAGCTCCTAGGGGAGCTGTGGGCGAACTAATCCGGGCCCTGCCCTCCGACTGCCATTCTCCCCATCAGGGCGCTGTGGGGAGGAGAGGCGGGTGCACATCGAGGCATTTCTTCTTCTTTAATCTCTCCCAAGTGTATTTTATCTTTTGTTTTTATTTTGTAATTTCAGTGGCTTTAGGGGTACAAGTGGTTTTGGTTACACGGGTGAGTTGTGTAGGGGTGGAGTCAGGGCTTTTAGTGTACCTGTCGACCAACTAGTATACATTGCACCCAACAGGTAACTTCTCATTCCTCCCCCTCTGATCTCCCCCCACTTTGGAGTCTCCAGTGTTCATCATAGCACCTTGTATGCCCCTGCGGACCCTCTGCTTAGCTCCCACTTATGAGTGAGGACACGCGGTATTTGGCTTCCCATTCCTGAGTTACTTCGTTGAGGATAATGGCCTCCATTTCCATCCAAGTTGCTGCATAACATTCTTTCATTCTTTTTTATGGCTGTATAGTATTCCACTGTGTATATGTACTTTATTTTCTTTATCCACTCATCAGTTGATGGGCACTAAGGTTGATTCAGTGTATTGGCAATTGTGAAAATAGTGCTGTGATAAACATCCAAGTTCAGGTGTTTTCTTTGTATAATAACTTTTCCCTTTGGGTAGATACCCAGGAGTGGCATCACCAAGTCGAATGGTAGATCTACTTTTAGTTATTTGAGAAATCACTATGCTGTTTTCTGTAGAGGTTTTGTCAATTTACACTCATGCTTCAGTGGTGTGTAAGCGTTCTCTTTTTACCACACTCACACCGATACTGTCTTTTAAAACGTTTTAATAATAGCCATTCTGACTGGTATAAGGTGGTGTCTCATTGTGGTTTTAATTTCCATGTACCTGATGATGAGTGTTGTTGAACATTCTTTCATATGTTTGTTGGTCATGTGTATATCTTCTTTTGAAAAATGTCTGCTTCATGCCAATTGCCCACTTTTGAACGAGATGATTTTTTTTTCCTTGCGGATTTGTTTGAGTCCCTTGCAGCTTCCGGATATAAGTCCTTTGTCGGATGCATAGCTTGTGAATATCCTCTCCCATTCTGTAGGTTGTCTGTGGATGCCGTTGATGATTTCTTTTGCTATGAAGACGCTTTTTAGTTTCATCAAGTCCCATTTGTCTAATTTTGTTTTGTTGCATTTGCTCTTGGGGTTTTAGTCATACATTCTTTGTGTAGGCCAGTGTCTAGAAGAGTTTTTTCTAAGTTTTCTTCTAGAACTGTTATAGTTGCGGGTCTTACATTTAAGCTTTAATCTATTTTGAGTGATTTTTTTTGTATGGTGAGAGGTAGGGGTCCAGTTTCATTCTTCTGCATGTGACTAGCCAATTTTCCCAGAACTCTTTGTTGAATTAGGGTGTCCATTTCCCAGTGTATGTTTTTGCTGACTTTGTCAAAGGTCAGTTGATTGTAGGTATTTGGCTTTGTTTCAGGGTTCTCTCTTCTGTTCCACTGGCCCATGTGTCTACCATGCAGTTTTCATTACTATAGTCTGGCAATATAATTTGGAGTCAGGTAATGTGATGCCTCCAATTTTTTTTTTCTTTAAGCTGCTTTGGTTATTCTAGTCTTTTGGGGGGGGTTCCATATGAATTTCAGGATTGTTTTTTCTAATTATGTGAAAAGTGATGCTGATATTTTTATAGAAATCACATTGAATCTGTAGATTGTTTGGGGGCATTATGGTCATTTTTGCAACCTTGATTCTTCTGATTCATGAGCATGGGATGTCTTTCTGTTTGTTTGTGTCTTCTGCAATTTTTTTTCATCAGCCTTTTGTTGTTCTCCTTGTAGAGATCTACGTTTAGGCATTTCTGTGTCTGACCAAAGGCCACAGAGCCAGCAGGGCCCCAAGTCTTTGGCTCCTAACAGAAAAAAGACCAATCTGGCTTTCCTGGCTCCCCCATTCCTCTCCTGGTATGGGCAACACAGACACCCAGGATCCTTGGGGGTGACGAGGTTATCCCTGACTCTGTCCCCCTCTGGGACCAGGCAGATGGTCTCATGGCCGTTTCCCCCAGAGAGCTAGGAGCTGGCTATGGGGGTGCCTGGAGGCATCTCACACGCTCAGCAGCTTTGGATTAAAATGTTCTAAATCCGCCTATTATGGACCCTGAGCTAGAGTCCCAAGGGGCTGGCGCTCGGCTGCAAGCCACCGCTGCCCAGGACACGTGGGATCTGGCACTGATGCCAGCCGGGGGGTGGGAGTGGGGAGCGTGGGCTGGCTTCTGCACCCACAGTGCAGCTCCCTCTGTGGTCGTGACTGGAAGAAGACCCCATCGTAGCCTGTCCCCCAGGGTGTGAGACTGCTGTATATGTAGACTCCAGGGCCTGCCTGCATTTGCCCAGGAATCTGAACAAGCTCTCCTGGGAGACCCTGGCATGCTTGGGTCCACCCCTCAGGCCACTGGCTCAGGCTCCCATGAGTTCGAGTCTGGAGGGGAGACTAGGGACCACCTTGGGGACTCCTCTGCCCCTTGTTTTTAGTCGGACAAAGGTAAGAAGTGTTCCCTGTAGTGTCCAAAACACTGAGCATACAGAATCCTCAGGAAAACCCAGTTCCAAGTGACTGCAAAGGGGAACTGGGGCCCTGGGACACCCTGTCTTTTAGTCTAACCGGGAGCAGCATGGTGGTTGAGGGTTTTCCCAGCAGGTTAGCCAACTTCCCCAGTGTGACACCATGCCGCAAGAAAGCCTGGGAAACAGCCTGCTTGGGTCAGGCATTGACCACTTCCCTCCTGCCATGCCTCGCAGGTCTGACTGGGGGTGTAGGCAAGGCCTCCTGGCTCTCAGCCGCCTGGGTCAGGCCCCATTCTCTATTCCCCTGGAGCTGCTCCCTGGTGCTCTGCAGCCTGTGGTTTTCGGGTCCCTCGGGAAGGCGACCCGTACTATGAGCTTGAGCCTCCCAAGGACACAGAAAACCCCTCTGGGATCAACTTCCAACCAAGCCACCTCCTGGCACCTGAGCCCAGGTGAGGGCCTCCACTTCCCTGAGTGTCAGTTTCTCCATTTGTGAAAGGAGATGTTGATTTCTGTCTTGCTTCCCTTGTAGAAACATTTCAAAGATCAGATGAGCTGATGGGTGTGAGAGTGTCTTCCAAATTTCAAGGCAAGGTCTGTGAACTTGAAATGAGAGACATCCATGGTGAGCTGGGCCGTGAGGGATGGTGACAGCCCAGGAGACCTGGAGAACAAAAGGAGATTCGATTAGAAAAAGTAGAGGCGGGAGGTTCCCAACAGCTCGCATCTATGAGGGGGAACACAGAAAATCCAGAATTACCCTCTGGAGGGCGGGCCCCTTGTAGTCCAGGCTTCCCCTGCTAGGTGAGTGTTCAAGGAACCTGGCATCAGGGGACCAGCTAGCACTGTTGTGAGAGGCTGTGTTCCGCTTTAATTTTTTTTTTTTTTTTTGAGTTGGAGTCTTACTCCATTGCTCAGGCTGGAGTGCAGTGACATGCTCACGGCCACCCCAGCATCGACCTGCTGGCCTCTGGCCATCCGTCCACCTTAGCCTTCCAAGTAGCAGGAACTACAGGTACGCGCTACCACGCCTGGCTAATTTTTTTTATTTATTGTAGAGACGAAGTCTTGCCAAGTTGCCTGGGCTAGTCTTGAACCTGCGGGCTTAGGCAATCCACTCACCTCAGCCTCCCAAAGTCCTGGGATTACTTGCTGAGCCACCTAGCCCAGCCAATTTTCTTTTTTGGGACATTCTTTCAACACATTTGCCCATTTATTGATGAGTGATTTACTAGTGTACCTGCCCTAAGTGTTCAGCCCTTTTTGACCCAAATCAGCATGACCCCTGTGCCCTACACTCCCTATTCACCTGATCTCACCCCAAGGAACCTTTTTTTTTAAATGAAAAAAGTCCTTAGAGGGAAACATTTTGTCAATGTGGAAGAGGCGAAATAAAAAACAGCAGAAGCACTAAAAGGCACTAAAATTGACAATTTTTTTTTTTTTTTTTTGAGTTGGAGTCTCACTCTGTCGCCCAGACTGGAGTGCAGTGGCTGCTCCCGGCCACCGCAGCCTCGACCTGCTGGGCTCCGGCGATCCTTCCGCCTCAGCCCTCCAAGT
>CAUYQG010258599.1:0-10185 GCA_963574415.1 Tarsius wallacei
GGAGTGCAGTAGCCATTCCCGGCCACTGCAGCCTTGACTCGCTGGGCTCCGGCGATCCTTCCACCTCAGCCTTCCAAGTAGCTGGAACTACAGGCGCGTGCTACCACGCCTGGCTAATTTTTTGATTTATTGTAGAGATGAAGTAGTGCCAAGTTGCCCAGGCTGGTCTCGAACCCGCAGATTCAGGCAATTCACTCACCTCAGCCTCCCAAAGCACCGGATTACAGGCTGAGCCACCGAGCCCGGCCAAAATTCTTATTTTATTTTTTGATAGGTTTCTTGCTTCTGTACTCTATTTTCTATGGCCTACTCTTAATGGACCAGCTTTTATGGCAACTTAAAAACAGATTTTTATCACATCAAACCTCTTCTTAATCCATTTTCTTGTCTTTCTTTCTTACACAGCATAAAGCCAAGTCCAAAAATATACTTTCTTCTACCTCTCTGATCTATTTGCTACCTCTCTTCTCCTTTGTGTTCTTCCACCTGCTCATGTTGGGCTTGCTTTCCCACAAACATGCCTAGTGTGCTTTTCTCACAGAGATTTAGCCATTTTCTTTACTTGCAGTTTTCTCCTCTCATAGAATTCCATGGCTTATTCTCTCCTCCTTCAAGTTTCTGAATGACAAAACCTTCTCAGAAGAGCCTTACCCTTCCACTCTGAGAGGGAGCTTTTTCTTTCCTTTTTATTTATTGCTATATCCTCAGTGTGCCTGGCCCAGAAGAGATTTTCATTCATATATATTGTATGAGATAGACATATGTGTGTGTGTGTATCTCTCATATATACATATATATTAAATACACACATGGATAAATAATTAAATTAATGAGTGAATAACTTTTATGTCCTTACATCTTCAGCTCTTTTATATTTGAAACAAAAGTAGCTCAGTTTTTATAAATAAAAAGTATGGGCTTTGAATTTTATTGTTGTAGTAATTTCAAACAGACACTTAAAGATGAAAACAAAGCTGATCTATCACTCTTTTTTCTTGGTTCCTGTTTATACTTTTATTTTAAAAGTCCTACTTTAAGGGAATGAAATATTCTGACTGAATGAGGAGTATTGCAGAGAGTATAAAGCAATTTTGGATGGGACATTTCCAAAAAGAGATAAGGTTAAAATCAAATTAATATAATCCAATATGCAAGTTTTCAGTAATTTTTTTCCCAAAACATCTTCTTCTCTCCCCAACAAAGTTTGTTTCTCCAGACTAGAAATTAGTATAGAAACCAACCTAATGCTTGCATAGATAGTGCTTTCGCTAGGTTTAACTAGTATCCAGTGAGTAAACCTAGACATTTTTCCAAATCTTGCCATCCTAGTTTGAGGTGTTAAGAATTTATTTCTTAATGGGTACAAATAGAAGGCAGTAAGTTTAGCCTAAAGCTGTCTCTTTATATATTTAGGTTAAGCCTAAAGATTTTTCTGTGCAAGGTGAACTACTATAATCTAATTGGATGTATAAACAGACTGCAACTTCCTCTTGTATTAATTACTAAGTTTTGGCAAATCAAAGGCAGCCAACTCTTCAAAGTATGTTCAAATTAAGCAAACATCAGGCTGTAATCAACCCAGCATCTTCTGTAACCACATTTCCATTTTCTGTATGTCACTTTCTTAACCATGAAGCAGCGACAGAGTCTCTTTGAACCTATTCTGATTTGGGACAGAGAACTGCATTCTTTGCTCAATTAAATTTTGTTAAATTTAATTTGTCTAAAACTTTTTTCTTTAACAAGGGCTTGATAGATGAAATAAGTTTAGTGTAAGATAGATTAATAAGGTGCCTATAGTTCACAAATAATATATTGTGTTGTTAAAAATAGCTAAAAGAAAGGAATTCAAAATGGTCCTTGCATAAAAAAATTAAGGTGATGAATATTACAAGCACACTGATTTTGTCTTTATACATGATATAAATGTATTACATTAGCACATGTACCCCAAAACTATGTAGATCTATAATACAACAACTTTTTTAAAAGTAATATATTTCTCAGACCTTTGCCTGTGACAGTGACCCTCTTTTCTATTGCTAGGGGTCATGAAACATCTGTTTTTAATTCAATTCTGGATAATTTATATCCTAAGAACTTAGAATAGCATCAAGAACCTGAATCATGGGTAACTATTGACTTCATTTACCAACAGTAACTCACTACTCACTGTTTTTCTTCATCACTCCCAAATGAGTTTAAAATAGGTGTTCTCAGTGCTTAGATGTCTAACTACTTCTAGCCTTTGTTCAAACTACTTCTACACGTATTCTGTTTGAATTGACTACTACTGATGGCATTAGTGTCCTGCCTAGGCTATTTTAAGGATGGTATTTTGTTTTGGGGAATTACCCCACATGCCCTGCTCTATTGCTTTCCAATCTCAGTACCCCAACAGACACTTATATCTCCCTTTGTAAGATAGAGATTACAATCTGTATTGTAATCTTTACTTTCTTGGTAAAAATTGTACTCCATTTTGAAGTTCTTGACACTTTAGCAGTTCTTGACATTGTGTTCCCTCATGATTCTGTAAATTGAGCTAAGATTAATTGCATACTGAGCAAGGCTCTTCAATATTTCACCCTTGTTGTATGCTGCAAGACCGAAATAGACAGTTGTCTTGGATCTTTCATGTGTAAAATAAATGAGGTTAATAGCCAGTAGCAAAATTCCTGTTTGAGAGATGGAAACTGCTGAGTCCATTGTTTTATTTGCTCAGGGAAAGTGTCTAACGTGCTTAGCTCTCTGATTACCAGACACTTTGCCTTTTCCAATTTCTATACATCAGCTTGCTGTATTACTTCCTACAGCAGAAGGCTTTCAAACTTTCCCTCCTTATATGATTCAGACAGCTGTATACCAAATATTAACACAAATTTAGCTGATTTTTTTCACTTGCTCCACCCCCCAACCCCATGATACTAACTGAGATAAGTTTTCACTCCATAAGTGCAGTAATTAATCACCATATATTCTGGCTTTCTTGTTCCAAGGGCAGAAAATCTAAACACAGAAAAACCAGTGGTTTGTTTTCCAGATAAGCTGCCTGAGTGGTTAAAGCATTCAGATGTGGGCGCAATGCACAAATCTTACATGGATTTGATTCTTCTGCCAATTTGAGAACCAAACAAAAGAGAAAATAAAATTACTTTTTTCTTTGAAAAAGAATATCTACAAAAATCTATAATAAACATCATAAATGGTGATTCCTTAAAGTAAAAAAAAAAACACATTACATTTTAAAATATTAAAATCAACATTGCTTTTCAACATCAT
The DNA here is from genome assembly GCA_963574415.1 of Tarsius wallacei. Classification (NCBI taxonomy): domain Eukaryota; kingdom Metazoa; phylum Chordata; class Mammalia; order Primates; family Tarsiidae; genus Tarsius; species Tarsius wallacei. The sequence continues at coordinate 3,283 of CAUYQG010258599.1, forward strand.
CCTGGAGTTCCTAGTCAGTGGAGTGAAGGGATTTGTGAGATTTTTAGAAAGTCAAAGTTTATGACAACATCCACAATGAGACAAACAGGAACTCACTAATAAAAGGAGCCATGAAAGAGTAAAATCTTTAGGGAGAGTATTAAAAATGCATTAAGAGATATGCAAAAATGTGAAATAAATTGGGAGATATAGGATTTTCATAAATGAGATTTAAGATTATAAATACAGCAACTATCCCAAGATAAATTCATTTTTTAATGGAATATCACTCTCAAGATATTTTTAAACAAAATCTGAAAATATGATTACAATACTGTAAGAAAGGGATTGGCAGTAGTTGGAGAGGGCTGGGGTGGGGGTGGGGAACATAACATCAGTAAGGGTACCTGATCTCAAACCAGGCAAAGTGGGGACCAAAGGGAGGCTCAAAATACCTGTAGGATAATCACTTGTATACTTAATCCTGAATTGTACCCCACATCCCTAAAATAAAATTTAGAAACATGAATATGGAAAGAGAAATGTTTGAGGATATATGGCCTGAGTTTAAACAATTAATTAAAAAGATGAAGAAATAGGAAGAGAAGAGGAAATGAAGAAAAATAAGAAAGATGAAGGAAAGAAGTGAGAAATTAATGAATGTCAGCACATATTAAGAATTTTTGTTAAATAAAAATGATATATTGTGCTAGAATGGACAAATATCTAAGTGGGGCAATATGAAGAGATTAAATATAAGAAAAAAGTGATAATATGAATCCATGTAAAATAAATAACTATTTTTAAATGGCAAGAGAAATACTGACATCCATATATAAAATGGTATATATCTCTGCTTCCTAGTTTACACACACACACAGAGACATTTTAAATAAGCAAAACACCAAATTTGAATGAAAGGTCATACCTTTTTAGAAGACAATATTATAAAAGTGTATATTTTCAAGGTAAAGAATGTTAATCAAAACTATATAAATCATGAAATAAAATTTAAAAATTAATTTAAAAAATATGAATGCTTTACTACATTAAAATTAAAAGCCATAATAAATAAAGTAGAAATGCACAGGAAAAACAAAGCATAGATTTATGAAACAACTCTTCTTTTTTTTATTTTAAAGATGTGGAGTAAAATTCAGGGCTAGGTATACAAATGTTGATTATGCAGATACCTTTTGTTGATGAGGTGTGATCCTCAATCTCCTGGAAGTTTCCCTCAACTGTCAATCCCACCTCCCCTCCCCTGGCAGTTTCCCACTACTGCCAATCCCTTTCTTATAACATTATGATAATTATCCATTAATGAGTGAGAACATATGGTACTCTGTTCTTTGCTTCTGTGATAGATCACTGAGTATGATCGACTCTAGATTCATCAAAGTTGCTGCGAAGTCTATATGTTTGGCCTTTTTGGCTGCATAGTATTCCATTGTGCATATGTACCACTTTTTAAAATTCAGTCTAGCTTAGACGGGCAGCATGGTTGATTCCATGTTTTTACTATTGTTAACAGAGCTATAGTAAACATGTGTGTGCAGGTATCTTTTTGGTAGAATGATTTGAGTTCCTCTGGGTATATTTCCAATAGGAGAATTGCTGGGTCATATGGAAGGTCAATTTCTAGTTCTTTCAGAAATCATCACACTGTCTTCCAAAGAGGTTGCACTAGTTTGCATTCCTGTCAGCAGTATGGAAGCGTTCCTTTTTCTCCGCAACCTTGCCAGCATCTGTTGTTGTTTGTTTTATTAATGATGGCCATTCTTACTGGGATTAGGTGGTACCCCAATGTGGTTTTGATTTGCATTTCTCTGATGATGAGTGAGGCTGAGCACTTTTTCATATGTCTGTTGGCTCCCCTTATATCTTCTTTTAAGAAGTGTCTATTCATGTCTTTTGCCCACTTTTTAATGGGGCTGTTTGTTTTTTTTCCTTTTGCTGCATTTGAGTTCCTTATAGATCCTAGATGTTAGGCCTTTGTCAGATATACAGTTGATAAGTATTTTTTTCCCATTCTGTGGACTTTCTCCCTGCTCTTTTGATGGTTTCTTTTGCTTTGCAGAAGCTTATCAGTTTGATGAGGTTCCACTTGTCTATCTTATTTCTTATGGTATGGGAATTTAATGTTTTGATCAGGAATTGCCAGTTCCAATTTCCATAAGGGTGTCTCCTGCATTTTCTAAGATTCTTATAGTTTGAGGTTTTATATTTAGGTCTTTGATCCATTTAGATCATTAAACAACTCTTCTAAGTCAAGAAGAGAAAGAGAAAAACAATCTAATAGAAATAGGCAAAGGATTTGAAAGCTAATTCAGACACAAAAATCAAATGGACAATAACTTACAAAGTAATGCTCATCTTTGGTAATGATTATAAACATTTATATGAAAGCAAGGGTTTGATACACTTATATTAATCAGGTTAAAAGATTAAAGGGACAAACACATGGATGTTTTTGGTAGTCATATTGTGATAAACATAAAAAATAAAAGAATAATCTAGAGCAAATAAACAAAAATGTCCTTTTAAATTTGATAGTACTCCAGTGGCCTGGAACTCTCTCTTAATCTCTACTGGGGAAGCTAAGAATACACACTTTCAGGGTGCTTCAGCTCCTTAACCCTGCACTACCCTCAAAGGCTCAAAAAGGACAGAGAATTTGGGAAATGCCCAGAGTCCTCCCCTTGGCCTACGCTGGCTGAGTATTTCCTTTGAGCAAAATTTGCCAAAGAGAAGCCCAATAGCCACCAACACAGCTGACTTTCTTCAAATAGGTCAGCCTCCTGGCCAGAGGTTCATAGTACAGTCTGCCAAATCAGATACCTCAGCTTTGGGGAAAGCCAATCTGGCCACTCAGAATGACATGAACAAGTGCGGGTACACAGAACAGGGCTGCTACAGCTGGCAATTGAGAAACTCACCACACCAAGGGTATATATAACTAAGGGAACACTGCAGTGCCTACATCTGCCCCCTGTAAACCTCAAATAAAAAGAAATGGTGAACCCAAATGAAAAAGAGACAGAAAAATAATTTTGACAATATTGAAAACAGAGTTTTCCAATACCCCCAAAGACTACACCGACTCTTCAGCAATAAGTCCTTATAAAAATGAAATTATTGAAATTCCAGACATAGAATTCGAAGGTTATTATAAAATTGATCGATGAGCTTCAGAAGAAATTTGAAAACCAACATCAAGAAATTTAAAAAAAGAAAAGATTTGCAATATGATGAAAAATTCTCCAAACAATAGATACTTTTTTTTAAAAAAGCTGAAATTCTGGAAATAACAGAAGCATTTACAGAAGTATGAAATGTAGTGGAAAGTTTTAATAGTAGACCAGAATATCTCAGAACTTGAAGACAAGACATTTGAATTAACCCAAGTAGTCAACAATAAAGAAAAAAAGAATCAAGAGAACAGGACAAAGTCTCTAAGAAATGCGAGATTATGCATAATTTCCAATCTAAGAATCCAACTTAAGTGCTCCTGAGGAAAAAGAGAAAGCAACAGATTTGGAAAACCTATTTGAAGACATAATGGCCTTGCCACAGTTGAAAACATCCAGATACAAGAAGCTCAAAGAATGCCAAGAAGATTCATTGCAAAAAGGTCATCCCCAAGGCATATAATCATTTGGCTATGGGAAGTTAATGTAAAGAAAATAATTTTAAGAGAAGTGAGTTAAAAGCATCAAATAACTTACAAAGGTAAACCTATCAGACTAACATGAGAGGAATCAGAAAAAAATCCAACAAGCCAAAAGAGATTGCAGCCCCATAATCGATTTCCTCAAACAGAATAACAATCAGCCAAGAATTTTCTATCCTGCAAAATTAAGTTTCATAAAGGAAGGAGAAATGAAGTCCTTTGCAGACAAGCAAACATTGAAGAGATCTGTCACAACTAGACCAGCTCCAAAAGAAATACTTAAAGGAATTTTAAATACTGAAACAAAGGTTGAAATACACCAAAAGTAAAACACTGGAAATCATAAATTTCACAGGTCTTATGGAACACTAACAAAATAAAACAAATAAATAAGTAAAGCAACCAGATAGCAACAAATATTGTGAATAGAATAGCACCTTAAATATAATTACTAACTCTGAACTTAACTGGTCTTAATGCCCCACTAAAAAGATATAGTCAGGCAGAATGAAAAAAATAAGAAAATAAAAAACCAAATATCTACTGCCTTCAAAAGACTCACTTAACTCACAAAGACTCCTAGAGGTGGGGAAAAATATTTTATGCAAATGGAAACCAAAAGCAAGCAGGAGTACCCATTATCTTATCAGTTAAAACGGGCTTTAAGTTAACAACAGGAAAAAAAAAAGGTGGTTATTACATAATGATAAAGGGGACAATCCAGTGTGAGAATATAGCAATTTTAAATATATATACTCCTAATATCAGAGCTTCTAGTTTTAGAAAACAAATTCTACTAGACCTAAAAAAAGAGATCGATAGCAGCAATACAATAATAGTTGGAGACTTCAACACACCACTGACAGCAATAGACAATAGTTAATAGGCAATAGACAGATCACCAAGGCAGAAATGTCAACAAAGAAACCCTGGAGTTAACAGGACTCTAGAGGAAATGGAACTAATAGACATCTACAGAACATTCCATACCCAAACTACAAAATATGCATTTTCTCTTCAGTACATGAAACATTCTCCAAGATAGACCAAATCAGTCTTAATAAATCAAAGTCAAAATTGTACCAAGCACTTTCTGAGATCACAGTGTAATAAAACTAGAAATTAACTCCAAGAAGAACTTGCAAGACCAAACAAAACATAAAAGTTAAACTAAAGTTAAACAATTTGCTCCTAAATGATCCTTGGGTCAACAATGAAATCTAGACAGAAATTTTAAAAATTTCTTGAAACAAATGACAACAATGATACAAGATATCAAATCCTCTGGGACACAGCCAAAGCTATGGTTAGTGGAAACTTTATAGTGCTTAAGGTCTACATTAATAAGACTGAAAGATAGCATATTATCAACCAAACATTACACCTCAAAGAACTAGAAAAACATACACAAAAAAACCCTCAAAGCTAGCAGAGGAAAAAAAATAACCAAGATCAGAGCAGAACTAAATGGCATTGAAATAAAAAAGCAGCACAAAGTATCAATGAAACAAAAATTCAGTTATTTGAGAAGATAAACAAAATTGATGGACCATTAGCTTATTTAATTAAGAAATGAAAAGAGAAGAATCAAATTAGCTCAATGAGAAATGAAAAAGGAGACGTTACCACTGATACAACAGAAACTAAAAAGATCATCCAAGACTACTATGAACACCTCTATTCAAACAAACTAGACAATCTAGAAGAAATGAATAAGTTCTTGGAAACATACAACCCTCTCCCAACAACAACAAAAAAAGTCCAGAACCTGATAGACTCACAGCTGAATTCTATCAGACTTTCAAAGAACTGATAAGAATTTTAGTAAAGTTATTCTACAAGATTGAGGAGGAGGACATCTTCTCTCATTCGTTCTACTAATCCAGTTTCACTCTGACACCAAAATCAGAAAGACGTAACAAAAAATAAAACTATAGACCAGTATCCCTTATGAAAATAGAAACAAAAATTCTTAACAAAATTAGCAAAGCAAATTCTACAGGAAAAACTAAACAACAATATCAATGACAACAAAAACAACAACAACAAAACACCATGACCAAGTGGGTTTTATCCAAGAGATGTAAGTGTGCTTCCACACTCATAAGTCAAGAATGCTCATTCTCACCACTACTATTCAAACCTAGTAGTACAGTCTTTATCCAGAGCAATCAGGCAAGAAAAAGAGATAAAAGGTTTCCAATTTGGAAAAGAAGAAATAAAGCTATCTCTGTATTCTGACAATAAGATCTTATATTTAGAGAACCCTAAAGACTTCTCCAAAAGACTCCTGGACTTGATTTTCAAAAAATTGTTAAAGTTTCAGAATTAAAAAATAAAAAAGGAAAAAAACAAAAAACAAATCAGTAATACTGCTATATACCTATAGCGACTAAGCAGATAATCAAATTAAGAACTAAATTCCATTTATGTTAGCAGCCAAAAATCTAATAAACTAGGAATATATTTAATAAAAAAAAACAGTTCTACGAAAAGAACTACAAAACTCTGATGAAAGAAATTGCAGAGGAAACAAACAAATAGAGAAACATCTTATGCTCATGAGTTGGAAGAATCAATGTAATTTAAATGACCATTTTACCCAAATTAATCTACAGATTAAACACAAGCCCTATAAAACCACCATCATTTCTCTCAGAATTAGGAAAAACAGTCCTAAAATTTATATGGAACCAAAAAAGAGCCAGAATCACCAAAGTAATCCTAAGCAAAAATGAAAAAGCTAAAGGCACCACATTATTTGACTTCAAATTATCCTAGCAGGCTATAGTAACCAAAACATCATGGTACTGGTACAAGAGCAGACACATGAACCAATGGAATAGACTAGAGAATCCAGAGCTAAACCCAAATAAATACAGTCAACTGATCTTTGATAAAACAAACAAAAACGTACACTTGAGAAAAGATGCCCTATCCAACTAATGGTGCTCGGGAAATTAGATAGCTACATGCAGAAAAACGAAACTCGATCCCATTATCTATCCATATGCAAAAATTAACTCAAGAAGAATTAAAAACTTAAATGTTAGACCTGAAACCATAAAAATCCTAGAAGAAAACTGTTGGGAGTCAGCCATGGAGGCCTACCTGCTGACAAAGTCCAGGGGGCTGAAGACCCCGGGTCGCAAAGTGAACCTGGGCAGCTGAGACCCTTGCTTCTTCTACTTTTGTTATTAGTGCAGCCGAAAAGTTCTGTACAGTCTGAGGATGGAAAGCAAAATTCCACT
>CAUYQG010258600.1:0-20995 GCA_963574415.1 Tarsius wallacei
CAGACGAGATGAATAGCTTCCTGTTTTAGATGGCTAGGGAGCCAGTATGAGCTCATAAACCAAACAGCAATTTTCAGAGACATCTGTTCTTGATCTCTAGAATAAACTCAGTGTCCAATGGCTTAGGCTGGTGGGAGCCTCTGTTAACCCCACTGGCTCTCCCAAAGGGAGGGTGGGGCCCTCTGGGGGATCCAGCTCCTCCAAGATTAGACCAAAAGGCTGCCCCAAAGAATGTCACTTCCAAGGAAAATGTAGAGAAAAGTTTACATAAAAGCTTCCTCTTCAATGGACAACTTCCTGCCTTCTCTCTGAGGTGTATTGGTGGCCAGGTCCCTGGTGGAACATGACACTTGCATTTTGTAAAAGGAACTGTAGCAGTAAATGTGGCAGGGACACCAGAAACAGCCTGGCTGGTATTAATAGAATTTTGTGAAGAGCAAAGAGAGGACTTGGGCTCACCTTCCCTCAAACTCTGCCAGTCCCCAGGGGCCAAAAGGAAGGCTCAAGGAGAGTGAACTAGGTAAACAGATTCCTGGAAACTCACATCTGGATGCAGCTGGAAGAGTTAAATATTTAGATTGGTGGTCTTCCCTGGACTCCCTGAACACAAACATCCACACCACAGGGCTGAGTTTTGTGCAAATGTTGGGGCTTTGCATTTTTTTATTAACATTTTCCTCTCACATGGTTTACATCAATTTATAATAATCTACATTAAGTTGAAACAGAACGTAGACAAAAAAAAATATATCCTTACCAACTTATTAAATTCAAATATTAATGAAGGGTCCCATCCTACCTGTATCAGCAAAAACTAGCAGCCTTGAGCCATGGCCCAGCAAGGACAGGCATGCCTGGGATTCCCGTAGCCTGGCTCTGGGCTCCTGTTGGCACAGCCCATCCTGCTGGGCACAGTGACTAGGGGTTCTGTGCTGCACAGTCCCTGTCTGTCAGGAGAACCCACTGGGCATTTCCTTGGTACAGCTTCGTCCAGGTCCGTCGCCTGACCCTTCCCACTCTGGGGTGGAATTTATAAATATGAGCCTTTCGCATTTCTGGGCCCTTCCGGCCTTTCTCCCCTTCTCACATTGCTTAAGCAAGCTCGGGGCTGCAGGGCGCCCTGATGCTGAGAAACAAATGCTCCTTGTTTGGGAGGTGGGAGGGGCCCAGTTGAGCTGTCACCAGCTCTAGCTGGGCCTGACTCATTACTGTCCATGCTTTGGAAGTGAGCAAGAGCCTTCCAAGCCACACACCAACACTCAGCTGCCAAGCAGAGACTTCAGGAGTGGTCGGATGCTGGATCTTTAGACTCAAGTGGCTTTCCTTTTCGTTTACCACCTGTCCCAGGGAGGAGGGCTCCTTGCTAAGCTGCTGACAGGCAGGTAGTCAGTTTCCTTCCTCTTAGGCATTTCTTCCCTCCGACATGCACGGAATATGTACCAGTCCACCGAAGGCAACAGGTGTAAACAGGATCAGAAAGGGCCCTGCCTCTCACTGAGCAGGTGCTACAGCTCTAGGGCCAGCAAACCCTTCTTCTCGAAGACGTAGCCCTGAGCACAAGCAATGGGAGTCGTTCTCCCCAGTCCTGAGGCTCTAGAATCTACTCTGCCACTTACGAGAGCCTGGAGCTGGGAGTGTCTGCCCCCTTAAGCTGATTGCTGCAGGCTAGCAGCTGCTGCTCTGCTGGGAAACTGCACTCTGGGAATACATCTCACTCCTCGCCAGCACTGAGAGTGGGCTGTCACGCTGAGAGTGGAACCTGCTGATGCAGTCTGGAGTACAGCATCCACAAGGAGAGCCCCCAGCAAGAGCCAGTCCCAAGAGAGGCAGGTGCCTGTGGTTCCTCATCCTCTCCCAACTTCTGGGGTGTCCCAGAGTTCACCCAAAAGGCTGCGTCCAGAAGCCAGGGGTAGGGCTGAGGGCAGCACCATGATGGCCGGCCACTGCTGGGTTGTGCCTTTCCTTCCCAGGTCCTGGAGTGCCCGGGGCAACTGCCCCGTGGCAGTGCGTGGCTGTGGTGGAGAGCGTGTGAAATCTAAGGCAAGGGTACCATGAGGTCCTGAGGTGCTGGGGCTCTGGCTGGAGCCTGCTTTCTTCTGGGCACCTGCTTCAGCCTCATCAGTGGCCCTCCAGGAAGCCTGGCTCTGCTCGAAAAGCCGCCACAACTCCTTGCCACTAAGAACTGCTTCCCCATGACTCGGGACTCCAGTGCTGTGTGCCACTCCTCTGCCTGTTCAGTGTGTCGTGTTTCCTCAGCAGCCTGACTCCCTCCTCCCTTCTGGTTCTCTCCTGACCTGTCTGGCAATTTTGACAGTAGGTCACTTGTTGTGAGTCTTTACACTCAAAGGAATTAGAACACCAGGGGAAAAGGAACTGAAAAGCAGTAGAAGAAACAGTCAAAGATGCCTCACTGGTAGGTAGGAGACAGAGCAGATAAATCCCAGAAATGGAGATTCTCAAATGGAAAATTCCAGAAATGAGCTCTCCAGCTCTGTGCTAAGCTGAGGCTTAGCGCGAGTCTGTCTCCTTGTCCAACATTTGCACAGGCAGCAAGGCAAAGCAGGTGTGCTTCCACAGGTGGAGGGCGCGGAGAGGGTGGGGCAGCGAACGGCTGTATGAGACAGGCCTGCTGCCGCCACCTGGGGCCTCTTCAGAGCTTTCAAGGTGATGGAGCGAAAACCGAGGCTGCACATGCATGTGGGCAGGCTGGGAAGGAGGAGAGGGTGGAGGAGAACCCAGGGGAGACTGCGATCTGGGAGCAGGGCCAAGAGAGGAGCTGGCGGCAATCACACAGCGCAAAATAAAAGCCCTTGGACTGGACTCGGGAGGAAGAGAGTGTTGACGGAAATGAACAAACAAAGCAGGCTGTCTGTGTGCCCATACCGGGTCGGTCACTACCTTTTCTGCATGACAAATATACATAAAACAATTCCCGAACAGCACGGAGCATTAGACACAACTAGAGGTACGGAGGGCTGGAGCCCGGGACGTGGCGGTGAGGCTGGGGGCTGGTCAGCTGGCTTTGTACAAGGTGGCACAAAAGATGCACACATTCCAGTTCTTGGAAGTCCGCTTCCCTCGAGTCTGGAGTGCTGGGTCTGGGAGTTTTCTGTTGCAGTCTTTCAAGTCTGAGTTGGGCCCGGCTGGAGAGGCTGGCTCTGGCCGCCCCTCCGCAGCCGCCCTGCCTTGGGCTACACGTCAGTGGAGAAGTACAGTGTGTTCCGCTTCAGTTCTGCGAAGGAAATGGGGGGGTGTTGCAGGTAGTAGAGGAGGACCTGGACCTGTGGGAAGAAGGGAGACTGAGACCGGTGTCCTTGTCCTCCTGGTCCTCCCCACCCTATCCGTCGAAAAGAAATTGTCCCTGGGCTGAGGTCAGGTCTGTGTTGCCCCCTCCTACTCCCCAGGCTGGCTCTGGCCACCTCCCAGTCCTCGGCAGCCCAGGTGTGTTACCTTCTTGCGGCAGTAGAGGGCGCCGTAGGGCAGCAGGTGGAGGCGCTTCCCCAACCTAAGTCATGTGGTTCTAACCCTATCCAGAGCTGGCTTTGGCTCAGCAGGCCGTGCGTGGGGACACGGCCGAGGCACTCCTGGGAATGCAGCCAGGCCTGGGAAAGACACTCTGGGCCCTGGGCTAGTCTCACACATTTTGTTTTAGCCTGAGATGGTGGGACTGTCCACAGCCCTGTCTCCCTGGTAGCACCCTACAGATCATCAACCCAGTTACCCTCAAAGGGAGAGGTGTGGGGACTCTGATCTGTTCTCTCTCTCTCTCTCCTAAGGGGGGCTTGTCACACCCCCACTAGCCACAAGCCTGGGCAGTGCTGGGGGTACCTGTGCCATGACATCATGAGACCAGATGTCTGCAGCCGACGTGAGGTGTGCTTTGCTCTCCACTTCTGAGGGTCTCAGTAATGTGGGGCCAAACACGGTCGCCAGGTTGTGAAGTGACATTTTGTTGATGGGCTCCTTCTCAGCAACCCTGAACAGGAGGGGAGGGAGAAGAGAGGTCACCTCTCAGCAGCCCCTTGGAGCACCAGGAGTCTTGGCCTCAGTCACAGGGACTCTGGAAAGTACTCAGAAAGGTGATCACCAAGCCTCCCTCTCCTAGGGGTAGAGACTGCCTGATGGGGAAGGAACTAAGCCAACAGACCAGGGCCCCAGCTCTGACCCAGGATGCTGGAACAACAGATTCACAGCTTCTGGGCACCCCCTGAACTGCAGGTGAGGTGAGCTGCCAGGGCCAGAAGGATCCACAGAGAGCACTCCAACCCCCTGTCTTAGAAACAATGCCACTACTGTTCCAAGAACTTTCCCTGCAATAACTCATGCTCATCACACTCCTTTGGGGCAGGTACTGTCATAATTATCCCCATTGAAGAGATGAAGAAACCAAAGTACAGAGAGGTTAAGTGACTTGCCCAAGGTCACACAGCTAGCAAGTGGTAGAGCTGGAACTTGAATTCAGGCAGTCTACCCCCAGAACCCATCCATGCTCTTAACCACTCTGCTGTTTACCCCAGTTGAAAAGTCACACTGTGGTAAGCAGCCAGGAGGAAGAATTATAGTGAGCAGGGATGGAAGTCCTAGATCCCAGCAGCAGTCTGTGTGCTGTGCTGTGCTGTGGCAGGAGCACCCTCAATCCCAGATGAGTCCAGGGGCCATCCTCCCACACCATCCCAGAAGGGTCTGCTTCACGGGACCCCAGAGCTATCTCTTTTTGGATGGCCCCCTGCTTCTCTTGCATAACAGGCCGGATGCTCTGGAGATCCCTCCTTGAGTAACAGCAGGAGTTGCCATCTGTGGCTGCTGTCCAGGCAGGCCCAGCATCACCAAACACACCAGAGAGGCTCTGGGTCTCCCTGTATCCTAGGAAATGGTTCTGGGGCTGAGACCCACCCGCTCCAAGCAGTGCCTCTCACCCACCATAGGATGCCATCATTCCCCCCCTCCAGGCGGCAGCCATGGATGTGCCTGCTTTGGAAACGGGCAAACACTGTAATGCCTGCAGGCAGCTGTGCAACAGGGCCAGCCCCTCACCCTCCACCCGCCCCCCCGCCAAGGCCCAGCCAGGGGCCCAGATGTGGGAACAGACTGTGCCCGGTTCCCAGGGTGGAAAACCTAATGAATTTTCCCTTCCCACTCCTCTGTGCGTCCTCCTCCCCACAACTCTCGCCAAATGATTTGGGAACTGATCCTGGCCAAACCAGAGGGAAAATGTCTCATAATGGGAAAAACACGACACCAGCCCCGGGCGCGTCCAGGCCTCCGCTGGCCCTCCTGAGCCTGGCCTGGCTGGCTGAAGCGGGTGCCTGGCCCTGCGGGGCTGAGAACGTGGAGGAACTGCCCACAGAGCCACCCCGTCCTGGGAGGGCTCCCTGGTTCTCGGTGGCAAGTGGCTTTAAGGGACGCCTAGTGACCTCTTCCTGCTCCTGGGACTAGTCCTGGGCTCAGAACTGGGTTCAGGTCTGCACTTGGCTGCAGGCATCAACCTGCCCAGCTCTTGGTTTGCCTTGCCTGCAGAGGGGAGACAGGAAGATGAGCTGGGTCTTAGCTTAGGATTTGAAGATATCGCTTCTAAGGACGGATGTGTTACTAGCGCAGGCATGGGGACTTGGTTTCCCTGTCTGCTAAATGAGATATGGGCCAAGACCGGTGAGTTTCAAACTTTTTTTACTGTGACCCACAATAATAAACACATGTTATATTGCAACACAGTATACATGTCTGCATGTAACTGAACAAAGCAGTAGTACTTACATGTACTGCTGGCATTGACCCTAATGCTATCTATTTAATTTCATTTTTAAAAGGCTAAATTGAATGAACCCCTGAGAGGTGAGACCCACTAGAAAGTCTGTCTATCACCCTTGACTCTGATCAATACTTGAAGTAGCTATTAGGACCAAAATATTTCTCAAAAGATAAGCATGAGTCCAAGAAGTTGGAAAGCAAACTCTTACTCTGCTGCAGATGGCCTGAGAGAGACCAGCGCCCACGAAGGGGAACTGAGGAGATGGGGGGGTCCCACAGCTGGCCTGCCCCGAGTCCCTGCTCTCCCCCTAGCGGGGTCCCTCCCGGTTACCTTTTCAAGTGTTCCAGCAGGAAGAGGAAGGTGATGAGGTTGGGGTCAGGCAGGGAGCGGAGCAGGTGCATCATGCAGTTTTCCTTGGCAGCAGGGTCCGACAGGGCTGTGGGGAGGAACGGGCAAGGGCAGAGCTTGGCTCCTGGGGCTCTCAGCCAGAGCCCTGGTGTTCATGAGGCTGCGGGGCCCTGAGGGAGAACCCAGGCTGCCCGCTCTTTGGGGGCAGGACCTGCTGTCTGGGTGGGCTGTCAGCAGCTGGTTCCTCCTGGAGACGCCACAACTGGCAACTCAGCCCGAAGTTAGGCTGGTGGCCTGCCTCACTGCACGGGTCTTGGCCCTGGTTTGTATGGACAAGTTTAAGCCACTGTCTTATGCTGCCAGTGGTGTGAATGTGTTCTCTCTTTCAACCACCTCTGCTGCTGGCATGTGGGAGACAGTGGCCTTCCGTGGGGCTCCTCACTCCCCATGCCCATGGGGGCTGAAGCTCTGGTCTTCCCCAGAAGAGAAGGCAGGAGGGATGCACTTGGCCTGGACGTGGCTTAGGTAGGTGAAGGCAGAAGTCCTGCTGGCCAAGGCCCTCAGCACAGGGGACGATAAGAGAGAGTGGTCCTTCTGGAAGGCTCAGCACATGTCATCTTTGTGCCCTCTGGCTTGAACCAGCCTCCTCTTTGGCTCTGGGTACTAGCTCCTGACCACCCAACTCGAGGCAGTCTTCACTGGATGCCTGAGGTTCTAAGCAAGGAGGTCAATGCTCAAGTAAGAGGCAGAGAAAGAGCAGCCCACGGGGACATCAGGGCTAAAAGGCAGGCAAGAGAGAGACCAGCCTCTGTACCAGGTCCCAGCAGGCCACATCTTGCCCTCGGGCCCTCAGCCACCGGGCCATGTACACCAGGTATCTCCTCTTGCTCTTTACTCCCTGGCTCAACCCTGCCCAGCCCAGCCCACCCCTCAGGACGCCAGAGCCTCACCGATGCCCTCCATGAAAGCTGGGTAAAGTCGGTCTGTGAGGAGGGGCTCGGGCAGTTCCCGGAAGTAGAGCTTGAGGGTGCCGGCAATGGCATTGATGTCCATGTCGCTCAGCATCAGCAGGATGTCCTTGTTATCTGCAGGGATGGAGCAAGGTCACCTCCAAGTCATCCCTCTCTCCCTGGCAGCCCTTAACTGGGCAGGTAGCCCTGCTCCCTACCCCTACCCATCCTGACACAGTCCCTGCCAATACACCTCTGGTTCTTATCTCCCCTAGAAAGGCAGGTGTAAGGAGTGACCACAGGTGGCTGAGACTCAGTTCTGTTGGTTAGGGTGGAGAAACAGGGAGAAACAGGCTGGGGTCCAGTCTGCTGAGACTTCCTGGGGAACGGGAGGGGAGCAGAGCTCATCACCCAGAGTTCCAGGGCCACGTTCATAATGCGTGGCTCACACCCTCCTTCCAACTGGAATCCTGTCATCGCCAAGCCCCTCTCTGAAAGGCAATGCATGTTTTTCATGCCTAATGCCATGTTCCAACAAAGCCTTAGCTCCCAGGTTGCATGGGGAGCTTGTTCTCAGGCCCCTGTCCCATCGTCCTCTGCCCCGGGCTCCCCACTGTGCCCCCTCTGGGTCAGTCACACATGGAATCAGCCCTGCCTGGACAGTACAGGTTTCTTGACTCTTGTGTAAGTTGCTGCTGCTGCAGCCTAAACCAGCAGGAGGGAAAAGAAGAAACCAGAAAGGTCAGGCCCCACCACCGTGGACTTTACACAGAGGCAGAACTACTCCAAGTGCACCTGGGGCCCTGGAGACAGCAGAGGGAGCCTGAGCCAGCAAGCCCAGGCCCAGGCTCTTTGAGTTCCCTGAAGCCCACTAGGCAACCAGGGACTAGCAAGAAAGCCAGGGACACAGACTCTGGAGTAAGATCTGAGTTTAAGGCCAGGATCAAAACCTACAAGCTGGACAATCCTGGGCAAGTGACTTGGCCTCTCTGAGCTTCTTCAGTTTCCTTATCTGGACAAGAGATTAGAGGGGAGGGAATTAAATGAGAAAACACAGCAACAGCTCTTGCCACAAAGACTCCAAAACAGACCAGCCCGGGCCACATCAGACTGTGTGGCTAGTACGGCAGTGGAGAAGGGCTGCTGGTTGCCTTGAGCGTTCCTGCTCAGGTGTCCCCACCCCAAGGCTGGGTCCCCAGACTCACTGGCATCGAAGACGGCCTTCAGCGCCTGGATGTCCGTGGCCACCCCGGATATCCGGTAGATGCCGACCTCCTCGATGCCCCTCTTCTCCACCTCCTCCACACACTGCCGGACGATGTAGGGCACCTTGGAGCGCTCCCGCCTGAGGGGGCAGGGGTGTGAGGGCAGGGTGTGGGGAGGTCTCCCGCCAACAGCTCTGCTGTAGCACCCCTGCCCCAGCAGCCCTGAGCCTTA
The DNA here is from genome assembly GCA_963574415.1 of Tarsius wallacei. Taxonomy (NCBI): domain Eukaryota; kingdom Metazoa; phylum Chordata; class Mammalia; order Primates; family Tarsiidae; genus Tarsius; species Tarsius wallacei. Next base: position 8,485 of record CAUYQG010258600.1, read on the forward strand.
GAGGGCTCTGGTCTCTGGGATCAGGAGCGGGAGGCAGGGAAAGGGCTGAAAAAGAGGCTATGACACCCCCAGCCTGCCCAACCCGCCTAAGGCCTGCCTGCTGGGAGACGGCAAGGGACACAGGCAAAAGAAGGTTTTAGAAAATAAGCCCAGGCTCCAGGGAAAGAGTGCCCCCTCCAACTCAGATGCTCATGGATTCAAGCCCTTCCCGAGGGGCAGCCAGTCCTTGGGCTCCAGCCTGTTGCTGCCGAGCCAGAATGTGGGCCCACGGTTGACACATCTTCCCATTTACTGTGAAAAGTGGGCAGTCTGGGATTTTCATATGAAATCAGAAAGGTCAGGCCCCACCACTGCAGACTTTCAATGTTTAAGGGCTGGCTCATTCCTTCCACTGCATCACATGAGCCAGGGAACACACCTCTGCAGGCCACCCTGGCCTCTGCACTGGCCGCACGTGACTACCGACTACTGGGTGACTGATGGGGTGCTGGGACGGGCACAGGCAGGGAGGGCTGGGGGCCAGGGCTGGCGGGGACCCTGCACGCTGATGCCAGCACTTGGACTCCGGAGACGGCACCTACTTAGTCACTACGCTGATCTTCACGCCGAAGACGCCGGTCTGCTTTTTGGACGGGGTCCTCTTCAGGCTCATATCTCGGCTGGTGAATTTCATGGAGAATTCCACTTTGATCTGGGTGGGGGGCGGAGGTGAGCCGGGCATGAGTATCCAAGGAATGCCTCCCCAAACACAGGTGTCTCCCTCCCCAGGAGTGCAAACAAGGGCACTGCTGGCACCCGGGCCTCCCTCAACACCTGCAGGATGGCAGTGGGAAGGGTGTGGGCAGAGGAGAGGAGAGGGAGCTGGCTACAGGAAGGTAGAGGCAGCACATTGCCCCGAGGCTGCCCACCCATGGCGCAGACATCTCCCGCCCCTGCCGCTCACCCCATTCATCTCAATCACGTCTGTGTGCCAGTTCTTGGTTTCTACGGTTTGAGGATCCAGCTGCAGAGAGAGAGAGAGAGAGAGAGAGAGAGAGAGAGAATGTGCATGAGTGAGAGGGAACACTCGGAGACCATGCCAGAGCTCTGCCCGCTGGCCAGTAACTGCCCACAAGCTAGCTCAATACTCAGGAAGGCGGTGGCGAGGAGGGCTCTTCAGGGGGGCCCTAGCCCCAGGCCCCTCCAGCCTCAGCCCTGGCTAGAGAAGCACCCTCCCTGTGAAGGAGGCAGGGTGCACCCTTGGGCTCCTTTGCCCACCACCCTCACAGATGTAGAAACTGAGGCTCACAAAAGGTAGTAAGACACTTGCTCTTCCCCTTCCCTGATGTGGAGTCATGAGGAAGGGATCCGGCCCCTGGATGTGGAGGTGCTGGACAGGAGGCAGAGGAATGTGGCACGAGGAGTCCACGCAGAGGAGTCAGGCTGCCTGGGTCTGAATCCCAGCAGCACCGCACCTGGCGTGGGGCTCAGGCAGGGTTTAGCCTGAGCCTCAGCATTCCTATCTGTGTACTGCAGCCAGTACCAAGAGTCGCCTTGCTGGACTGTGGTGAAGATTCAAGCAGTTGGCTCCCAGATAAGCAGTTCCCCCACAGGGGAACTCCCCAGACTTGGGGGAGCCCCAGGGAGGCGCAGACACCGGGGGAGGGTCAGAGGCATTGCTCGCTGGGGATGGTTGCAGACTGTGTTTCTCTAACTCAATGGCCTTCAAACTGTTCTGCGGGTGCACCCACAAAGTAGTTTCGAAAAACTATGCGCTCCCTGGCACATTTTTAAGTCAATGTCTGAACATTTCCATGACAAGTTTAAATAGCAAGGAATATAATTTCCAGAATAATGTAAATATTGCCATCTGAAAATAAAACTGTGACATCTTCCCTCAAATGTATTCAGTGGGCTCTAAATACCATAGCGATTGGACACCCACAATCATCCAGTTAAAGAGAACACACACTGCTCTCTTTTCCCGGAGAGACCCTGCATCATCCCTCTCTCCTGGAATTCGTGTTCCTATTTCATTTTTCCTCAAGAATTTTGTCCTAGTTTATATTTTTACGTCTTTTATTCATCCTGCTATGATATTATGCTTCCACAAAAATATCTGTATAAATTGAAAAGAAAAAATTTCCCAAGGCTGCAAGGCTCCAAATGTCCAAAATATACTCTGGACTGTGATCATCACGATTAGCAGTACACAATCAAAAGGTAAAAGCCCACACACGGCCAACAATCATAGCTCTTAAGAACAGAGTAACATTCTGGTGGAACTGTATCTCTGAATGAGATGGGGAGAACCTTTTTTTTAGTTGATGTATCCATATAAATATTACTTTTTGCTCAAGTGAAATGAGGTTCGGCACCAGTTCTGTTTATTTTGTTTTGTCTTAAAAGCTTTGCGGGCATGGTGGTGCATGCCTGTAATTCCAGCTACTCAGGAGACTGAGGCAGGATGATCACTTGAGCCCAGCAGGTCGAGACCAGCCTGGGCAATATAGCGAGACACTGTCTCTTAAAAAAAAAGAAGGATGTGAACAATGAAACACTTTATTCACAAAAATAAGTAGAAGGTGAAAAGAGTTGTATTATAGCAATATTACGCAATTCTTCAACCTCTGTCCATGTGATGTGCCTTAAATTGCATAGTATTGAAAATTATTTTAAATGATCTCTCCGCTGACAATAAAGTCCCCTGTCAGTTTCGTGGAAGGCAAAGAACTGGGTGTTGCCTGACTTTTGTATGGCTTTGTAACCGGCCATTAGAGTCTTACTTTCTCCACACCTACACTAACATTTCTTAAAGCCCCTCTCTCGCCACTCAGGAGGTCTGTGTGTCCTGGGCCAGGCCCCTGCAGCGAGCTCCGGGTCTATCCCCTGCAGAGTAGAAGCACTGGCGCAAGGCCAGTTCTTTGGCAGATGGCTTTCAGCAATGGCACCTGTGGTAGCTGAGTCCTTTAAAGCTCTCCCTGCCCACGAGGCCTTGGCAAGTCTCTGCGCTCTTTCCAAGGTGTGTGCGCCATGGTGTGAACACGCTGCTATAACGGGCCACCGTCACCACAGAAGGAAAGCGGCATCTGGGTCAGCCCAGGATAGGTAAGGTACCTACAGCTTGAGGTTAAGTCCTTCCTGCACCTTCTATCACCCACACACTGGGGACAGGTGGCAGCCTCTGATGGGGCCTGAGGTCTGCACGTGGCTCGCTCTGGCCCTACATGTGGGCCAGCTGTGGTCCAGCCCCAGTCTTCAGCAGCCAGTTCCTTGCCCAGAGGAGGGATGGAATGGAGACCAGAAGACAGAGAAAGTAGTGTGGAAAGAACCAAGCACCCCCTGCGGAGAACCACTGCCCCCAGCACCTCCTCAAACACAAGGGAAGCTGCTGCCCTGGCTCCCTGTTCCAGAAGGCTTGAGGGTACCAAGGGAAGCCCCAACTTTGGCCTCGTTTTCCTGAAACCTCCCTCCCCTCTAAACTTCTTTTGTCCCACAGCCCGTCTCCGGACTTGTAGCACAGGCTGCCCTTTATAGTTCTTTCATCTCATCTGGACCACAGGGTCTTCTTAGACACAGGGTCTGGGTCTGTCCCCCAGCAGTGGCCACACAGGGTAGAGGGATCTCAAATGCTCTGTGTCAACTGAGTGACAAAGATGCTACACTTGGGAGAAACATTCTGGAGTGGCCATGTCCCCCTTAAAAACTTTTTAAAAATATTTGTTTCTCTAGTGTCGAGGATCTCATTATGTTGCCCAAGCTGGTCTCAAATTCCTGGGCTCAAGCAATCCTCCCGTCTCGGCCTCCATGTAGCTGAGATTATAGACATACAACGCCATGCAGGCCCTAATATTTTGACTCTGGGTCTCTCTGTTGCCCGAGCTGGAATGCAGCAGCATGGTCATGGCTCACTGCAGCTTCCAACTCCTGGACTCAAGCAACAGCACCTGTGGTAGCTGAGTCCTTTAAAGCTCTCCCTGCCCATGGAGGCCTTGCCAAGTCTCTGTGCTCTTTCCAAGGTGTGTGCGCCATGGTGTGAACACGCTGCTATAACAGGCCACCGTCACCACAGAAGGAAAGCTGCATCTGGGTCAGCCCAGGATAGGTAAGGTGCCCACAGCTTGAGGTTAAGTCCTTCCCGCACCTTCTATCAATGGTTTCTCTGTCTTCTGGTCTCAACTCTTGAACAGCTGGGACTACAAGTGTGCCCACCACACCCAGTTAATGTTTTTTATTTTTTGTAGATATGGGATCTCACTATGTTGCCCAGCTGGTATCCAAGTCTTAGGCTCAGGCAGTCCTCCTGCCTTGGCCTCCCAAATTGCTGGGATTACAGGTGTGAGTCACCATACCTGGCCTGGCCCTCATTTTTTGACTGATATGCTATGATTTTACATTTCTGTGGGGTAGAGTTTTGCAGGTTTTTTGGGGTAGAGTAAGGCAGGTCTCTCCAGGCATCAGCATAAGCCTCAGGCCAGTTCCATGGCACCTGTTCAGAGTCACTGGAAGCTTCTCTGCCCCGGCTTCCCATAACTGGCACCACCTGGCAGCTGCGCCGGATGAGCCAGTGGTCCCTCCCTGAGCCCCAGAGTGGCATCTGGATGCAGCCTGATTGGGAGTCAGGATTGGTCTGTGTGAATACACCTACCCATAGGGTTGTCATGGAAAGTGGTAACAACTGACGCGTCTTGAGCACGTCCTATGGGCCTGACGCTGTGACCCCCCCTTACACCCAGCACTCTGTTCATCACCACAACCACCTGTGGGGTTAAGCCCTCACAGCTGCTCCCCTTTTACAGATGAGGACGCTGAGGCTTAAAGAGAACGTGGAGCATGCCCAGTACCATACATCCGGGAAGTGAGACGTGGAGCTCAAATCAAGCCTCCGACTCGCCCCCTCTGCTGCGGCTGCAAGAGAACATGTGAAGTACCTAACCTGGTGCCTGCTCTCTCAGCAACACCGGGGGCTGCTGTTAGTGCTGTTTACTCAGAAAGGAGTCATCGGGCCTCCTGGTGCGTGGCCTGATGGGGCAGACCTGGGCACCGGCTGGGCCACCTCCAGGATGCTCCTTCGGTTCCCTCCCTCCCTGTCATTTCTGTTAGCTGTTAAGTAGCAACCTGACGTTTTTCCTGGGAGCATCTCACACAGAAAAGCAACTCCTGACGCTAAAGTCTAGCCTCATTTCCTCCAGAAAGCCTTTCCAGATATCCCCAGGCCACAGGAGTCTTCAGTTCTCTCTGCCTTCCTGTCGCTCCATGCCCTGCCAGGTACCTTTTACTGCTGTTTCTCATGCTCCAGCCTTTCTGAGGCCCGGCCTGGGTGAAGTGGCACCTCCTTGTTTTGCTTTGAGCCCGTACCCCTGCCATGTTCCTGGTGAGTGCCACAGGTGTGGCCCTGCCTTCCGCCCAGGGCGGCCCGCCTGGCCCCTCGGCGCCCTGACAACGAAGCTCTGTCTCCCAGGAGGCCGTAGCCTCCAGAAACCGAGTCTATTTCAGGATGTCATTTAAATACAGAGAAGGGAGGGAGAGGGACAGGGCACATTTTCCAGAGAAATGCTGCCTGAATTGCTATGGCTATTTATAACTCCTGGGAAATGTGCACTCTGCTATTTCCTGATTAGATTAGTGCTGGTGTGGGGGTGCCAGCCCCGGGACATTAGTGGACAGGCCACTGACAGCTCACCCTCTAGTCCCAGCAGACAGGTGCTATCCATGGACCCTGGGGAGCAGGTACCTGGGGGACATCTGATCCCCTGAAAGAGGGAGGCAGATGGGGCTCACCAAGGGCCAGGCTGGGGAGACCCAACCAGGCCACCTCCTTCACACCACAGGTAACACATGTGCAGTGGGCCCCACCAAGGTGGGGCATAGGCCGGAGACAGAAACAGGCCACAAAACATCTTGGAGAAAGTTATGAATGCATGGGCCACGCACGGTCACTAAGAGCAGCTCAACCATGTTCTTTGTGTCTCTGCATTTAGCTACGGTCCAATCATGGCTACACATTCAGATCGTTCCCAGAGAGACATGTGGACCTTGGGGCCGATGTCTGGGACAGCACCAGGCTCCTGCCATAACAACCTGGGCCCCTGTCTGTGATCCTGCAGGGGGCTAGGGGAGGCTACCCCCCTTTCTGGACAGAAGTGGCCTCATGTTTAGAAAAGGAAGCACCAAAGCGGCCCTGCAGGAGGTGAGAGGATTTGAGGCCCCAAAGGCAGTGGACTCGCCTGTGCTCTGTGCATACCTGAGCATCCTCCAGCACTGAGTTTCAGGAATGTTCTGGGATCCCCTCTGAGAGGTCTGAGGCCTTCCTCTCACTCTATCTTCACTAGGCTGGAGCAAGTGACCTATCCCTTCTTCTTCCCACTGCCCTAAGGACTTTTCACGGCCAGCTGTCAGTGCTTGGCATTTGGGAGAGTGATTATGGGCCACTTTCACTTCCGGGGTCTCCATTCCTGCTCCCTAGGTGACAAAGCCACGTCCAACCTGGACCCTTCTGACTGCTGGACCACGCTCCTCCCACTCTACACACAGCTCACCTGAGAGTCTTCTGGGAATGACTTCTGCTGTCTCCCCTTTCCACAAGCCCTTTCGTGAGGTCCTTTAATCTACAAAAAGGGGCCTGTGAATGTCTATGGGCAGCTGGGACTTTACAGTCAGAACAGGCCACTCAGGGTCCCTGAGTGGGGGGCAGAGGCACAGAGCAGCTTTCAACACTACTCTGGGATTTAACACAACTCATTAGATGATGCAAATTCACCAACACTCACCAGGGGCCCCTAGGGCTCCCAGGCCTCCACCTCCTTCCCCCAGCCCCTTGGCCTCACCTCTGAAGGCTGAATCCCTTCCCTCAGGATCCCACCCTATCACTTTCCCAGCACAGGAGCCAGAGGCCCCGAGGAGCTCCAGTTCCCGGGCACAGCCCCTGCCCTCCTGCCCCTGGGGCCTGTCCCCGTCCTTCCTCCCACTTCCGGCTCTGCTCTACCGCTGGCCCTCTGAGCTGAAGGCCTGGTATCCTGGCTCTGTCTTGGAAGGTGGGTGGATTTCCCTCAAAGCCCAGAGTTGGTTTTAAAGGTAGATGAAAACTAAGTGCTTCTCTTACTTGTTTTTTGAGTCAGGGTCTCACTCTGTTGCCCAGGCTGGAGTGCAGTGGCACAATCACAGCTCACCGCAGCCTCAACTTCCTGGACTCAGGTGATCCTTCCACCTCAGCCTCCCTAGTAGCTGGGACTACAGGCATGTGTCAACACGCCCGGCTATTTTTAAAATTTTTTTTGTAGAAACGAGGTCTTGCCATGTTGCATGGGTTAGTCTTGAACTCCTGGGCTCAAGCGATCCTCCTGCCTTGGCCTCCCAAAGTGCTGGATTACAGGCATGAGCCACCATGCCTGGCTCTAAGTGCTTCTTAGCAACAAGGGCAGTAAATCCAGTCACCCTAAGGTAGGACAGGAATGTTAGAAAACGACTTAAGAAGGACCTCAATAAAATCGGCCCCTGGACAGGGCACTAGATGGAAAGCAGGGCTGTCTGGGCATGTTTCGGAGCACGCCTGCTCCGGAGAGCCTGTGGAGACTGGGCCCTGAGCCAGGTATCGTGTCTGATGATGGTACATTTCCTGTGGCTCCCAGGCCAGTGGCCACGGTGGCGGTCCAGGGCTGGCTTTCCCTTATCCTCCCCCAAGTGCAGCCATACGCTCAGGGCTGGGTACCCTTGGGACACCAAAGCCAGCCTGTCATTGGGACAGACCACAGGCCTCTGCGAGAGACACGGCAGGGCTGGCACTGGGGGAGACGGGGAGCTGCCAAGAGCCTGCCTCTCCTCCCTGGGAGGGTACTGGAGGGTTCTGTCAACGTGGCTGCTCTGAGAGACTCAGAAAGAGGCAGGGTGGAGAGGGAAGGGTTTCCAGGGCCTGGTCCTGCCTTCCAGCTCAGCATACTCTCACCTCATCTTCCCAGTGGCCTTGCACCCTACCATGAAGCCAAGCAAGCTCTGCCTCTCACCCTGGAGGTTTGGGCCAGCAGGGCCAGCCAGGCTCTACTTAGCATGCCCTGTGGCCAAGGCTTGCCACCCTTCTACTCCCAGGCCAGTCACAGACAGGTGTAGGCTGACTATGTATTCCAAGGCACCTGGATGAGGCTGCTTTGCCTGAGCCGGCCTCTTCTCCCCTTCCCAAGAACTTTGAAGTTCCCAAGGCCCACATGTGGAAGGGGGTTAGCAGCCCTGAAATGGGACCTTCACTGAAGCCAGGGTAGCCTCTTAGCGCCCACGGCAGCTTGCCTTCCCTGGATCCCACTCCTGTGGCTCAGTCTCCCCGCACCCTCCACACTTTAGCACTCAGGTGGGCACGGCCGACCTTGAGGAGAAACATACAACACTCAAAGCTGAGCTGCTCAAGCCCCTAAGGCCGGCACATCTCCCCTAGAACTGGCCCACCTGCCACTGCCTTCCCTGCCCCAGGTGACCTGGAGGTTTCAGCCCAGAACTAAGCTGCAAACTGACACCCATGATGCTGGTCCTAACCCCATCCCAGGGCCAAGCTGGCAACACCAGGGCAGCAAGGGCTGTGGGTCACTTGAGAAAAGGAACAAGTCAGGGCCAAAGCAACACAGAGACAGCCCTCCCTCAGCAGTCCCCAAAGAGAAGGGACTACCTTAGAGGTCAAAGTCTGAAGCAAGAGGCTTTGTGAGGTCCTGACCAGGAAGGTTCATGGCTGCCGTGAGAAGGCCAAGCGCCTTAAGACCCCCCACGGGCTTAGAGGCCTCCCTCTGGACTTGGGATGCCTGGATAAGAATCCTAAGGGGCTTCTCTGAAACAGACTTCAGCCTCCCTACCCAGGCCAGGAGTGTGGTGGGCACAGAGCATGCCGGAAGTAGCAACGAGGCCACCAGCAATTCATGGCCGTGCGGGCTCTGAGTGGCCGATTCCCCGAGGCCTCACCTCCGCCGTGAGCCTCTCAGTCACTGGACACCATGGAGAGTAAATGCCGTGTCCACTGCTACATATGCATGCTGGGCACCATACACAGGGGAGATGGGTAGAGTCCTGCAGCTCCAGACGCCTCCCTATCCAGGCATGCAGCCCCCTCCCCAACTGGCCCCATGGCCACACTGACAGCTGGACAGCTGAGAAACAGCCCCAGGGCTTGAGTAGACTCTGGACCCCCTCCTTGGAGGCCACGCAAAGGAGGAGACACAGTGGGTAAGAGCCCGTGCAAGAGCTGAGCCACGGGGGTCTGAGAGCGGTTCCTCCACAAAGCCACTCGTGTGACCACATCTGAGTCACTCTCTGAGCCTCAGTTTCCTCATATATAAAATGGTGTGGGTAATAATAGCACCTACCTCAAGGGCTAACTTGCGTCAAGGGCTAAGAATGACGCCTGGTACTCAGTATGTTCAAAATGTATCATCATCACGAAAACAGCGTTTCAACTCCCCAGCGGCTTCCCACTGCATTTAGATGAAAGGCTGAACTCCTTGTCCTGCACCGCAAGGCCCTGTGTGATCGGGCTGCTGCCTCTGTGCCCAGCAAAGCTCCTACACTGGCCATGCAGCCTCTGTCCGCCTCTGCACACACCTGCCGGGGGTGTTAACCTTGTTGGTTCCTTTGCCTGGAATGCCCTGTCCCCTGATCTTTCATGGCTGAATTCTTCTTGTCATTTAAATCTTAGCTCAAAACTGATCTCCTCCAGCAGGGCCTCTCCCTCCCTGTTACTCTCTAGTCCTTTACCCAATTTTGTTTTCCCCACAGCACCCGTCCCACCTGCAGGGATCTTATTTCTTGACTGACTCCTATAGACAGGGCCTTGCCTGCCTCGGGTACTTCTGTATCCCTGGTTCCTGCATGCCCAGCATTTGGAAGGAACCCCAGCTGTATCCAAGACCAAGTGCACGAACAGAGGGGTGGGGGACGGAGACCGCAATGCCCTCCCGGCAGGGTTTCCTCAGGACAAGGGCCAAGAAGTCCTACATTCCTGCTCACCCCTCTTCTCCTGTGTCCTCTGAATGGCTGGCATTGGCCCAGGGGCAGCCCTGTGACTTCTTCCACCCAGACTCTCCCAGCTTGTCGAGGGCTTAAGGCTTAGGACTAGGAATCTTGAGACACGGCCAAGATCATCATATGAACTGGATTCTAGGAGATCATCCTGCTCAGCTCCTTCATGCCATTCACCCTTCAGCTCCTTGGGTGAGGGATTTACCCAAGGTCACACAGCGAGTTAAAACAGCAGAACCAGGCCTAGAAAAATGGAAGCCTTTGGATTCCTGCCAGCATGGTGCCCTTCCTCTCTGGTGCCCCGCGCCACATGAGCCTGAGGGCTGGGGGTACTCCCAGGTGGAGTCTCTGAGAGCACAGAGGTGGCATTCAGGTGTCTGAGGGAGGGGGTGCTATGAATGTCACTGCTCCGGCTATTGTCAGCTGAGGTACCAGCCCCGACTGGGGTCACTGTCCAGGATGGAGATCCTTCCAGCTTCTGGCTGAGGAGGAAGGTTCACTTTCTCTAAGCAGGGCTTGGGAAATCTTGTGAGCATCCCAGGGCTCTCCCAGCATCTCTGCAGAAGCAGCAACTCCCATGGCCACTTCCTACCTCTCCAGGACCCATCCTGGGGGGCAAGGACAACAGGCCTTAGTCTAAGGTTCACTGGAATCCAGAACTGACACCAGTTTTCTCCTAGGGACTGGGCAGGCAGGTCACAGGTACAGAGGAGTTAGTGTTCCTCTAAGGTGCTAGGGGCTGTCAGAACAGACACCCCTCTGTCCTCAGCATGATTTGACAGGGGAACAGAGGTCAAAAACCAGCACCTGTTGACCTAATACTTGGGGCAGTCGGCAGGGCCACTCAGCAGACTAGTGCCTCTTGACCAACATCCGGCGGCTCTCCCAGACCAGCACCTGCTGAGATTTCTAGGTTCTTTCCAAGATGTCTGCCCCTTCTGGGCCTGGGGTCTCACTGCTTTCAGATACTATAGCAACACTGGGCTTGGGCAGCTTTGGCCTTTCAGGAACCCCATTGTTTAGCAGGCTCAGCTCTCTCTGGTCCACAGCCGTCCATGAGCTGGGGCACCAAGTCCAGCACAGCTGGCTGGCCAACTGTCCATGGATGCTGGAGAGAGCCAGTGCCCTTCTAACTCCCCAGGTGCCAAGAAACAGCATGGTGCCAGGTCCACTTAGAGCAGGGGTCCCTACCTTAGGGTCCGTGACCCTCTCTGCAATAGCATAGTTTGTGTGTGGGGGGGGCAACTCGTGTCTAGGTGGGCTCCACCACCTTCTTCAGACTCTCAGAGTAGAGACTCAAACAAGCCCCTTGGGAGTCAGCTTGGTGGAGAGTCGGGACACTGGCGGGTCAGAAACCCAATTGTGTAGTCCCAGGAGTGAGGTCTTCTCACTCGAGGTAGGGTGGGGAATGCTGTGGAAATGCGGGAGGGTCGCCCTATCCCCACTTCCAATCCATCAGCTGGCCTGGCCACAATCGTGGCCTGCACAGAGGTCCAGGAGGAGGTGGGCTGGTGGCAGGGGTGCCCCACCCCAGGGGGGAGGGACTCCTATAGTCCCTTGTCTACAGCTGAGGGATTGCTAGAGGGGCTGAGTGGACATGGAGGATGCAGCTTTCCTCCCTGTGGCAAGTAAGGAAGAAGGGGGTGGGACAGGGCCGTGGGCAGCTGAGGCCAGGACAGAGCCGGATTATGAAATAAAGCAGATGAGTCCAAGACACTTCTGTGTCTCTACCCAGCACCTCTGTGCCCTCAATGGCAAAAACAGCCAGTGAGTGGCTAAGTGAAGCCCTGGGGATGTGCGCATGGTCTGCACACCTGGTGCCATCAGGAAAAACCGTGAAGTTAAGTGGCAGACTCTAGGAGGGGCTAGAAGCTGACCTGTGGTGGCAATCAGGCTGACAAAAAAGGGATCCTCTTCTAAGACCGTCCTGAGCCTTACGCTTCCTCAGAAAAGTGGCCCAAGAGGGCTCCCCATCCTGTTCTTCCTCGGGTAACACCTCTGAGCCCCTGTATAAGCAAACTGCAGCACAGAACAGGTGGACTCGTGTCAGGACTTAGCAGTGCCAGCCTCCAGCTTCTTGAGAGAAACTCTCTGGAAGCAGGGAGTTCTCAGACCCATATGGCAATCCCTCGGAGCAGAGACAAGCTCATCAGAAGCTGTACTCAACTCTCCTCCACTCGCTGAGGCCCTGCAGTTCAGCCTGAGTACCCCCCGGCTGCGGCCAGTGTCTGGCCTGGTCTGGGTCAGAAGCATCTTGGCCTTGGTTGCAGAGCTATACACGGGCCTTGATCTCCCCACTAGACAAATGCTTCTGGCCCAGTCTCACTTTGGGCCCTCTTAGCCTCTTTATGGCTCCCACAAGTGACCCCATTAAAACCTCTGGGTGCTTCAGGAGTTGGGAATGGGATTCTTCCTTCAGCCCCTTCCCCCATGTTAAACCTAATAATCTCGAAGCTGGATGGGTGGTTTTAATTGCACGGCACTGGGCGTGGTCTATTTGCGTTTTTTGGCTGGAAAAAAAAAAAAAAAAAAAGGAAAGGAA
>CAUYQG010258602.1:0-22178 GCA_963574415.1 Tarsius wallacei
CAGCATTGTTCACAATAGCAAGATCATGGAACCAACCATGCTGTCCATCAAAAGAGGACTGGATTAAAAAAATGTGGTACATATACACAATGGAATATTACACAGCCATAAAAAAGAACAAAATCATGAAATTTGCAGCAACCTGGATGGAATTAGAGTTTATAATACTGAGTGATCTCTCACAGAAACAAAGATCTGAGGCATCACATATTCTCACTCATAAGTGAACCTTGAACAACTACCATAATACTATAAGAAAAGGATTGACAGTGGCTGGAAACTATGGGGGAGGGGGGACAGGGAGGAGAAGGAAGGTGGGATTAACGGTAGTCAATATCTGTCTGGGGAAAGGGTGGCACATCTCATCAACAAGGATACCTGCACAATGAATATTTGTATACCTAACCCTTATTGTACCCCACAACTTTAAAACAAAAAATGTGTATTATAAAAAAATAAAAATAAAAATAGAACTATCATATGATCCAGCAATCCCACTACTGGATTCTTATCCAAAGGATATAAAATCAGTATGTCAAAGAGATAGCTGCACTTCTATGTTTACTACAGCATTATTCACAACAGCCAATATGTGGAATCAGGTTCTATAGATCAATGAATGAATGTATAAAGAAAATGTGGTCTATATACACAATGGAATATTATCTATCCTTAAAAAGCAAGGAACTCTTGTCATTTGCAACAACATGAATGAACCGGAAAAACATTTTGTTAAGTGAAACAAACCAGGCACAGAAAGACAAACACTGCATGAAAAATTTAGATTTACATGTGAAACCTAAAAAAGTTGAATTTATAGAAGTGGAGTGGAATGATAGTAACCAGTGGTAGGAGATTTTGGGAGATGTTGGTCAAAGGATACTAAAATTTCAGTTAGACAGGAGAACTAAGATCGAGAGATCTATCATATGACAAGGTGACTATTGTTAGTAATAATCTTGAAAATTGCTGAAAGTAGATTTTTAGTGTTCTTACACAAAAAAGTGATGAGTATAAGAGGCAATGCATATGCTAATTAGCTTGATTTAGTCATTCCACAATGTAGACGTATTTCAAAACTATATGTTCAAGATGGATGTATACAATTTTATGTGTAAATTTAAAATAATTTAAAACAAATAAATCAATAATATGACAATCTAAAAAAAAAATTTTGATATCTGGGTTTGTAGTTTGAGGCCAATCATTCTGGGGGCTCTTCATTGTTTGAATTCTGAAGTCTGTATTCTCAGTGTTTGATCTCCCAGGGATCTGCATGAGACCCATATTCTTCATTTGACTTTTCTTCATTTGTGTAGATTTTCCTTCCCCTCCTTTTTTTTAACCTCTTCTTTAATTTTGTTTTTTAGTGGTGGGAGGTAGCTTTTACTTTTGTTTGCTCATTCTCCTATTCTTCCTTATGTAGATCCTCTGGCTTTGTTCAATTCTGAAGCTGGACTGGGGGTTGGGAACTGTACTTTTTGCAGTTTTGAGATTTAATTGAGAGGTGAGCTGTGATGCAGAAGCTATCTTCAGATCCCAGTATCCGCTGACAGTTGTATGGGCCCCCTGGAACCCACTTCCCACCACTTTACAACCCCATGCAGTAGGGGTATATGTTTTCCCCCTAAAGCAAAATGAGGTAAGAAAAAGGAAAAGAATGGGGAAAGGAGGGAGGAAGATGAGGGGAAGGTGGAGAGAGAGAGTAGAAGACGAAAAGCAGACAACTGACAAATGAACAGAGAAACAAAGACACAGGAAAGATTTTAAAAAAAACTACAGACAATCATGCAAACACCCAAACCAACAGAAACCCCTCTATTGATGTACTCTCCTTCAAAAATACCCACACACAAAAAGGAAGTCAAAAACATTAAAATAACAGAACCAAAGCAAGTTTGAAAGTGTAATCAAAAACAGAAAGAAAGCAAGAAGAGAAAAAAAACTTAAAAACAAAAACAAGCAAAACAAACAAAAAGACCAAAAAAAAAATCCAAAAAACAAAACTTGTTCTGAGGTTGTTCCTGTAACTTCAACTTCCTTTCAGCTCTGGTCTCCAGTCTTTCCCTTCTGCTCTCAGCACAGGCTGATAGGTTTGCTCTCACCATGGGTCAGATGCCCCATGGACTACTATGGGAGGAGGGTGGATCAGATTTGGAGTTACTCAGCTTGCTGCTGCTGCTTTCAAGTCTCCCACTCAGATCTGATGTGTCTATGCCTATTCCAGCATGGATGAGGGTCATCTGTCTCTCCAAGTTTGATGAGGAGATAATCTCTAGGTACCAGGTTGAAGGTGGGCAGAGCTAGGCAGGGCAATGCAGGTCTCTACCTGGTCCTGAGACAGGGACAGAGAAAATGGCACCAGTTGTCATTTCCTCACCAGTCGCAAGGCTCCCCTCCAGTCCTCTATTACCTGATCTCTCCACAGATCCAGGGGCTTGTGCCACTCTACTGTCACAGGTGATGGTGTGGATTGGGTGCCAGGTGGGAGGATCAACTGCTTTCTGCTGCCTTTTCTCAGGAAAGCTCCAAGAACAGCAGATGATCCTGCATGCCAGGGTCTCCAATCTCAGGGTGGTGGGGGATTGCATTCTCCTCCAGAGGAGAGCACCGGGTGCCTGAACCTGAATCTCCCCTCAGACAGACTTTCACTCACTCACCAGCGCACACCCCCTCACAGAGAGTCTTTTTGGACACTCGCTTTTGCAGAGACTCACAATCTGACCTGTTCTGTCACCATTTTCTGTTTTTTTTTTCTTTTTGTTTTAAATATATGGGGTACAATTCAGGATTATATGTATAAGTGGTCATTATACAGGTGAAGTTTGGGTCTCCTTTTGGTCCCCACTTCACCTGTATTGGGATCATGCACCCTTTTGATGTTTTGTGCCCCTCCCCCTCTCTTTCTCCTCTGGCAGTGTCCTGATACTGCCAATTCCCTTCTTGTAGTATTATGATAAATGTTCAGAGTCCACTTATGAATCAGAACGTGTGGTACTCAGTTCTTTGTTTCTGTGACAGATCACTGAGTATGACAGACTCTAAATCCATCCAAGTTGCTGCGAAGCTTTTGATAAAAAGTGCCACGATTCCTGTGCCCCATCTTCCCTATTCACTGGTTCTCACCCAAGGCGACTTTGTTTTTTGTTTCCTTGGATAGAAAAAAGTCCTCAAAGGGAAACATTCGCCAATGGGGAAGAGGTGAAACAAAACAATGGCAGAAGCACTAAAAGGCATCAAAATCGATGAGTTCAAAAACGGTTTTGAGTTGTGAAAAAACATCTCAATAGTTGTATTGGATCAAACAGAGAGTGTCTTGAAGTTGACCCAAGTTTAGACATATAAGAATGAATACACAATTTTTAATAAATAAGTTCTGGGATATGGGAGGTTCCCACTTGTATAGAGATTTTCTTTTAAGAACAGGCATTAGTGAGAGGGTGAGAATGGAAATGGAAAGAATCTTTAAAAGAACAAACAATATGAAGAAAAGTATGTCAGCTTGTCATCCCATCAATAATTATTTTCCACATTTTAGGCACAATAGATAAGCTGTAGACACTGTTTTTATTTCCCCTCTTCCTTTCTTTGTGTCATCACTTTGAACTCAAGCTCTGGGTTATTGTCAGATTTGTCTATTCTTTTCAAAACTGATTTCAGACATCATTAGTAATAAGCAACCAAGGCTACCTCAAGAACAGTTCCTGTCTGTGGGGTGTTCTTTCAGGGGAACTAAGCTCATATTGATAATGAAGGTGTTGCTGCTGAGTCTCTTCTTCACCACTGAATTTTTCTCCACTACAGTGATCAAGGAACTTTCAAGCTAGCTCCCATTTTCTGCCACCCAATGCATCCTCCCTGTAACTGATAGAGCATGCTTTCATTGCTAACATTCCTGAAGTTCTCAGAAAGTATACTCAATTGTCCTATAAAGAAAAAGACTCTTTTCAGTAATCTACTAATCATGCAGTCATTGCATTCTGTGCATATCTTTCAGAAAGCAGGTCTCTTCAAAGCAAAAGTAGGTCTCTTTTAGCCAAGAGATATTGTAGTGTCAATGATGCAAAGGGATTGAACCTCAAAATACATCAACCCATGTTGTTTGGCAGATGGGATTTCTGAGGTTGTTTGATTAATGTCCCTCTTTACTAGATGGTGACTGAAACAAGAACACAGACAATCTCTGTTTTGTTCACCATTATTTGTTTTCAGCATTTAGTATATTAAATCTAGATATTACTCAATAAAAAAAGTGTCAGATAAATGAATGAATACTGAATGAGAGAAGGCATAAAAGTGCAAACTATCCTGAAAATAAAAAACATTGTATTAAAAACCTGGATTCCTGATACCAGAATACCTTATGAGTGCTGAGTTTGGTAGGGAGGAAGGGAGAATGCAAAAGGCCTTATGTAAAGGCTAAGCAGAAGAAGGAAAAGGAGGAAGAGGAGGAGGAGGAGGAGGATAAGGAAGAAGAAGAAGAAGAAGAAGAAGAAGAAGAAGAAGAAGAAGAAGAAGAAGAAGAAGAAGAAGAAACATTAACTCCAAGGGAACTAAAGTCAAACAAGAGTTTTCAAAGTGTAGTCAAAAAGTGGTCAACTATGCTCCATGAATACCCATAAAGTAAATACTATATTGTTAATAGACTATTAAGATTATTTTTTTTAAAGTTCTCATCATGGAGAGCCATCAAAGATTGGGTGTTAGTACATTTAGTCGGGCCTATAACTTCTCCTACATGGAATATATATTAAGTTTTCAAAAAAAATTATTAAAATTTTCTAACTTTCCAAGTCTTAGTTTAATTTCTGAGGTAACTCCCTTCCTGCATTTTTCCCAAACTTTATTACATAAAGTAATCAGCACCTCACAAGATGACAACTGAAGTATTGGTTAAGCTGTGTTCTCCTTTAGAGGCTCAATGGGAAAAATTCTGACTGGTGTAAGATGGTATCTCATTGTGGTTTTGATTTGCATTTCTCTAACAATTAGAGATGCTAAGCATTTTTCATGTGTTTGTTGGCTGCTTTTATGACTTCCTTTGAGAAGTGTTTATGTCCTTTGCCCACTTTTTAATGGATGTAATTGTTTTTTATTGTCAATATGTTTAAGTTTCTTATAGATTCCAGATATTAGTTCTTTGTCAGATGCATAGTTTGCAAATATTTTCTCCCATTCTGTATGCTGTCTATTTACTCTGTTGAGAGTTTATTACTGTGAAAGAGTTCTTTAGTTTAATTAGGTCCCACTTGTCAATTTCTGTTTTTGCTGCATTTGATTTTGAGGACCTGATCATAAATTTGTTTCCTAGGCCAATGTCCAGAAGAGTGTTTCCTAGGCTTTCTGCTATGATTTTTATAGTTTGAGGTCTTACATTTAAGACCTTAATCCACCTTGAGTTAAATCTTGAGTTAATGTTTGTGTATGGTGAGAGGCAGGGGTCCAACTTCATTCTTCTGCATATGATTATCCAGTTTTCCCAGCACAATAAGGTATCCTTTCCCCAGTGTTCACTCTTGATGACTTTGTCAAAGATCAGTTGGTTGTAGGTGAATGGTTCTATTTCTGGGCTCTCTATTTTGT
Source organism: Tarsius wallacei (assembly GCA_963574415.1). Classification (NCBI taxonomy): domain Eukaryota; kingdom Metazoa; phylum Chordata; class Mammalia; order Primates; family Tarsiidae; genus Tarsius; species Tarsius wallacei. The sequence continues at coordinate 5,584 of CAUYQG010258602.1, forward strand.
TCCACTGTTCTATTTTTCTATTTTTGTACCAGTATCATGATCTTTTGGTTACTGTTGGCTTATAGTAAGGTTTAATGTCCAGTAATGTGATGCCTCCAACTTTGTTCTTTTTGCTTAGAATCACTTTGGTTATTTGGTCTCTTTTTTGCTTAATATGAATTTAAATGTGAAAAATGATGAGGTAGTTTGATAGGGATTGTGTTAAATCTGCAATTTGCTTTGGGCAGTATGGACATTTTAACAATTTTGATTTAACAATATTGACTCTTCCAATCCATGAGCATAAAATGTTTTTCCATTTGTTTGTGTCATCTTTGATTTCTTTCAGCAGTGTTTTATAGTTCTTGTTGTTGAGATCTTTCACTTCGTTGGTTAGATATACTCCCAGGGTTTGTTTTGTTTTGTGGCTTGAATGTTGTTGATGCGTAGAAATGCTGTTGATTTTTGAATATCAATTTTGTGTCCTAAGACTTTACTGAAGTCGTTCATCAGGTCAAGGAGAGACTTTTATAGAATCTTTGGGATTTTCTAGATATAGAATCATATTATCTGCAAAGAAGGATAGGTTGATTTCCTCTTTTCCTATTTGGATACGTTTTATTTCTTTCTGTTGTCTGATTGCTGTGGCTAAGACCTCCAGTACCATGTTAAATATAATATTTTCAAGGTACTGTGGAGAAAAAAAAAACGTTCTTTGTGGTCATTAATGACTGATGATTACAGTGACTTACATTTTTAATCCTAAAATCAAGTTGTGATCAGAAATTCTGGCTATTTCTAGCATTTCTTTTCATCTGCATAAATAAGAAAACATTTGGATAGGGTAAGCAATTATAAAGTCAGTTTGGTGAATAAGACTAAGAGCAGCAATCATGGCATATGGGGATAACCATACCTATCTTCTACAAAGTATTGAAGATTACAACCCGCTGTATACAATAAGTAATTTACCACTACATAATAAGGATTTGTAGATTTTTCAGCTTACTCCTAACTCCTGTTTTAAAGTTTCTTGGGTTATGGTTCTGTCTGTGAAGCTTTCATAACTATTATCCCTGAAGTCAAACAACAGTGAGAGCCAATTACTATCTTCTCTCCCTCCTCATGGAATTTATTCAAATTTTTAAAAATAATTTGACTTCTATGAAACAAAGAAAAGTTAGACAGTAGATTAAGAACCCAAGAGAGAGAAAAGCACTTAAAAGTTCCACCCAATTTCTGGACCACAACCACCAGATTATTTAATTTTTTTTCTCATTCTCTGCCAAAAAAGCTTTTACAGGTTCCCACTAGTTTCAAACCATTGTTTAGATACAATTTTGACATAGTCTTGTCACATTATATTTCCCCTTTTTGACTTTGAAATTTGGGCAATGGACAGGAAGGATGAGAGAAGACATATTGAGTATAAATAGTGGTAGAAAAGGGAGACCAGTTCATTAAATATCTTGGGCTTGCTTCCAGCTATTTTAAGCTTCATAAAATCTAAAATGTATTTTTTTCAAATACTCAATTTAGAATCAAAATCTATTTTCTTGGAAATGAATTCCACATGTTATCATTTACTTATACTTAGCTTATTAAGGACACTGTAAAGATGATTTGAGGTCAAGTCTTGTTTGAGATTTTAAAAGTTTGTTAACCTGTTAGGCCATGGGTTAAGCAAAGGTGGGAAAGAACTCCCTATTCCTTAACCCTGAATGTTACTACACAATTTGCTTTGTACAGAACTATTTTATTCTTCACAAAACCAAATAAATTGGTTTGCTAGCCATAATAATCATCAAGGCAAAAAGTATTTCAACAAAGTGTATTGATTTAATTTAATATTATAGTTTTAAAATATTATAGAAAAACTCTTTGTATGAGGCTTCTCCATACGCTCATCACAAGAAGCGCATTGTTTCAACATGACCCTTCCATGGAAGAGCCTCATACCTAGCCAGAATTTTCAAGGAAGACCCTTTCCCAAATCTCGTTCCACTCTACCTCAAGGTCCAGAAGCAACTTTAGAGAAATCTGATGATTAACAGGATCATGATGTATGCTTGAGACCTCAGCTCCCAAAGAAGGGCATGGGTATTGCACTCATCTTGCAACATAGAGAAACTTTAGTTCTTATCTTCATGATATACTCCCTCTTTGCCTCCATTTGAAATGAGTGCTGTGAAAATGAAGCAAACAGAAGGGACCTGGGGGAGAACAAACCCTCAACTGTCCTGATCCCGCTTTCTTGGAGAACCTTCTGCTTAGATTCCTGATGGCTTCACCAGCATCCTTTACCTCAGTGTGAGGCAAATAAGTGCAAATCTCAGAGACATAAAGCATGAATACATGTTAATCAATTTATAGAGGGTGCGAAAATAGAAGAATATTTTGCAAGGGGGAGAGCATATATAAAGACCTCAGAGGTTTTAAAAACTATTTTATTGTCCACCCAAATGCTTTATTTTTATTTTTAAGTTTTTATGAATACCTAATAGTTGAACATACAAGTATAAATAGATAGGGTACGCATAATATTTTGATACATGTATAATATGTGTAAGGATAAATCTCAAGCATGTATTATTTTTTTTGTGTTGGGACCACTCCAGATCTTCTCATCTAGTCTTGTTTGAGTTTTTTAACATATACAATAAATTATTGATAGCTATAGTCACACTATTGTGATCATTTACTTAGATGCAGTTAGTGAATGCTACATGCTATTCCTTCAATCTCACTCTATTTTTGTACCCAGAAAACCAAACCCTCTTTATCTCTTCCCCACACTACTTTTCCTAGCTGCTGATAACCCCCATTGTACTCTCTACCTCCATGAGTTCTACTTACCATGTAAGAACATATGATGTTTGTCTTTTTGTGCTTGACTTATTTCTCTGAACATAATGTCCTCCAGCTCTATCTATGTTGTTGCAAGTAACAGAATTTATTATTATTTTTTTTTTTTAGTCAGGTTCTCACTCTGTTACTCAGGCTGGAATACAGTGGCGCAATCACAACAATCATAACAATCATGGCTCAAGGCAGCCTCGACCTTCTGGGCTCAGGAGATCCTTCCACCTTCACTTCCCAAGTAGCTGGGACTACAGATAGGCACCACCACATCTGACTAAATTTTTGTTTTTAATTTGTTGTAGGGATGAGATTTTGCTGTGTTGCCTGGGCTGGTCTTGAACTTCTGGGTTCAAGCAATCTACCCACCTGGGCCTCCCAGAGTGCTGGGATTACAGGCATGAGTCACCACACCTGGCTTATTCTTTTTTATGGAGGAATAATATTTCATTGTGTATATATACCACATTTCTTTGTCCATCTTTGATGAACACTTAGGCTGATCCCATATCTTGGTTATTTTGAATAGTCAATATAAATGGAAGTGCAGATACCTCTTTGATATGCTAATTTATTTGCTTTCGGATATATATCCACCCAACAGTGACATTGCTAGATCATATGGTATGTATATTTTTGAGTTCTTGTGGAACTCTTTTTGTCTTGTTTTTTGTTTTTTGAGTTGGAGTCTCACTCTGTCGCCCAGACTGGAGTGCAGTGGCCGCTCCTGGCCACCGCAGCCTTCACTTGCTGGGCTCCGGTGATCCTTCCACCTCAGCCTTCCGAGTAGCCGGAATTACAGGCACGCGCTACCATGCCCGGCTGATTTTTGATTTGTTGTAGAGATGAGGTCTCGCCAAGTTGCCTAGGCGGGTCTTGAACCCGCGGGCTCAGGCAATCCACTCACCTCAGCCTCCCAAGGCGCGGGATTACAGGCTGAGCCACCGAGCCCGGCTTCATTATATATTCTTATTAAACACAACTATAAAGAGTTCTGCAAAGCATGACTCTTTTTTCTTTTTTAGAGACTTTATGTAGTTGAAGCTGGTCTTAAGCAGTTCTCCCACCTTGGTCTCCCAAAATACTGGGATTGCAGGCATGAGCCACCAGTCCTGGGCAAAACATGACTTTTACACATCTCTTTTTAAAAACTAGAAATTGCATATCTAGATCAGAAATGCATGCTTTAAATTTCTCCCCACATAATAAGAATAGAAATTATATTGAGATGATCGTATGGGTTTGTTCTATTAATATGGTGTATCATAAATGAAACCTTGTATTCCTAGGATAAGTTCCTCTTTATATGGTGTATAATCTTTTAAATATGCTGTTGGATTTGTTTTGCTAATAATTTATTGAGGACTTTTACATCTATATTCATAAGGAATATTAGTTTGTAGTTTTTTTTTTTCCTTTTGTAATTTCTTTGTCTGGCTTTATTTATTTATTTATTTTTAAAGTTAAAAAAATTTATTTGACAGATGGGCTCTTGCTATGGTGTCCAGGCTGGTCTCCAATTCCTGGCTTCAAGCTAACCTCCTGCTTCAGCCTCCTAAGCAGCTGGGACCACGGTGCAAGCCATTGTGCCCAGCTGGCTTTATTTTTTCTTAACATCATTCTTCATCATCTACTTTCTCTTTATGGAAAAGGCCTTATTTTAGTCACTCATTTCTAGCCTTAGATCAGAGTTCAGTTTTACTACATAACTGCAGAAAGCCAAATAATCAGATAGATGTGATGGTCCTTAAAACATTTTGGTTTTGGTAGTTCAGGACAAGTGATCCCAGGTACAGGAGAATATTTAATAAGGCATGTATACTTCTGCAATAGTATTATGGTTCTGTTGTTCCCTGTTCTTAACAGAGTGTCTTTGGTTATTTTCAGAGTTATTCATTGCCGATGATGTCAAGACTCATGAGTGCCAGGGGAAGAATTTCTTAATTTTTTTATTTTTTGCCCTAGAAACCCACTGAGTTCAAATTCTACTCCAAAATTGTATCTCTACATCATACCACATGGTCTGTGCATCTGAGAAATGGGATAGTAGTATTTTTGTAGTGGTGTTAAAGTGAAGATTAATGATAATATATGTGAAGAACCTGGCTTATATAACCAGATACTTAAAAACAGTGATATGTTAGTTCTCTCCCATTCTCTGTGTTCTAAATTGCTCCTGGATGGTGAGGTGTTCAAAAGTCCAGAATTTAAGTTCTGCTGGTATGGAGTTGGATCACATTGCTTTTTTTCTTTTGACTTCTTACCCATTCTTCTCTCCTATTCCTGGTCCCCACAGTCTGACTCAGCGTTCAGGAAGAGTTTTGATGTCTGATTTATATTCTTTCTTTGACTCTGTTATAATCTCCTTTTTTTTTTTATTTTATATACAATATTTTTTTAATTGTGATATTGAGGGGTACAGTTAAGGGTTAGGTACACAAATATGTCTCTTTCAGGCACCCTTGTTAATAAGAAGTGTCCCCCCATCCCCAAACAGGTATTCACTGCCATTAATCCCTTCCCCTATCCCTCCCACCCCTATAATCTCCTTTTATTTGTGAATACAGTGGTCTGCCCTTCTAGCATCAAGATAGAATCAGTGGAAAGCCAGCAAAACTGAAAAGGAAAATTGGTTGAGACATGCTTTTGGGATGGTTTAAATATCCAGTCATTCCTATCTTAACCCTAGGCCCAGCTATCCTGGTAAAGAAAGACTGTCAGTTCCCACTCTTAAGGATTCTGTATCTTATCTTTTGGACACCTCTAAAGGATTATTTTTCTTTTCTTTCTTTCTCTTTTTAAAATCTCTTACAGCTCTCTCCTGTTCTATGGACTAGTATACTGCAAATACACTGGAAGGACATTACAGGTTGACAAGGACATTACATTACATACTTGTCACTTTGACCTTAACTTGAAATGCTTAGGACCAGAAGAGTTTCAATTATTTTCAATATTTGGAATATTTCCATACCAGTTGATCATCCCTTGTCAGAAAATCTGAAATCTGAAATGTTCCATTGGATATGTTATTTGAGCATCATGTCTGTACTCAAAAAGTTCTAAATTTTGGAACATTTTCGATATTTTTTTTCTGGGTAGGCATAAAAGACTATTTATTCTCTTAATTAAAAAAAATACATATGTATATGACTATTTAAAGCACAAATCCTTACATTGCCTTGCAGGGTTTTAATTACAGATGCAATACATATAATACTGTAACATGAAGTAAATGGGTTATACCTCTGAAAGGCTTCCGCATTTTGTGTGAACTGATGCAGCATTGACCCCAAGTAGCCTGTGAAAAGCTAAAGATCTTGAATGTCATCCCTAGAGCAATCACTTTAAAAACACAAATAGAGATGACTTTGCTTCTCCTTTTCTGATTTGGATGCCTTTTATTTCTTTTTCTGGCCTAATTGCTCTGGCTAGGATTTCCAGTACTATGTTGAACAGAAGCTATGAGAGTGAGAATCTTTGTCTTGTTTCTGATCTTAAAGGAAAAGCTTTCCGTTTTCATCATGGAGTATGATGCTACTTGTGGGCTTGTCACTATGACCTCTACTAGCTTGAGGGATGTGTCTTCTGTACCTAGTTTGCCGAACAGTTTAGATTTTTATATGAGGAGTACTCAGCTTATATTGGTAATGGTGGTGGAGTTAAAGCAGAGTTTTTTGCTGTCCTGTGATTTTTTTACCTCACATCATAAATTGAGCCAGTAGTAGTGGTCTTACTGTGAGTGATTCACTGCTTGATAGTGACAGATTTTCTAGTAAAAATGAATTTAATAGAGAGCTTTATTAAGATATGTCATGAATATTTTCCAGTACGTTTGCAGTTTCAGTGATAGTCTTGTATAGATTATTTGAACGAAAATGTATATTAATGTGTTCTAAACCCAAAGAATTGTGTAATTTGAAGTACGAATTTTTTTTCTTACCTCTAACATTCATGCTGTAGGGAGGATTAGGATTTTATTGCTTTAGGCAACCAGTAGCTACTGAAAGAAGAGTAATGAATACTTTATTTCTGTTCGTTAAGGCAATTTGAAATGCTTGAGCTCAGCCAGGAGGAAGTTGCAGTCAGTATCCAAGTATGTATAGGGAGTGTATAAACACATAGACATACGTCATAGATATTGGATAGCTAGCTCCACAGGTCTGAAACAAGAAGAACCAGGTTTTCTTTCTTTCTCTTTCTCACTTTCTCTTTCTTTTTATCTTTCTTTCTCTCTTGCTCTCTCTTTCTCCTTTCTTTCTTATCACATGAAAGGATCATTGTGTTACTTAGTTATCTACAGGGCAGTAATAAGTGTCCTAAAAGGATAGGTTAGATAAACTTTATAACTGTAAGAAATATTTCACAATGAATACCCACACATACATTGCTTATTTGGTGAGATGTTTGTGAGAGAAACCATACATTAAGGAAAGACTTTTGTTCAGCTCATCCTTTCTTTGAGGAAAATTCAAAGAAAGGGACATAGTCTATTCCATTTTTGGTCCATGTGATGTTCTATGAAGGGGTGAAAATGGTTCAGTCATATTAGAGGAAAGATTACATTTTTTGGATGGATTCTGAAGTTCTGGGCATGACTTGTACAAATTTTAAGAAACTCTTCTCTGAGTCATGTGCATCAACATGGGAAAAATGTGTGATTACTCTGTTGTTGGGAGTAAATGGCAGACATTTCCAGCTCCTTTGATGGAATGACTGACTGGTAAACACATGAGTGTCATTCTGATGAGTCTCTTAGGTTTGACTCTTAAATGTCATCCTGTGTATGGGCAGATGAATCAAGATCAGCCCACTTTCAGAGCCTGGCTATCTTCAGATTCTTCTCCAGCAGATAAGAAAATAACTTTTTCACTTCTTTTTGTGCTGTTGTCTCTTGAATTAGAGAGGCAGCCTAGTATAGTGAAAAGAGTATGGACTTTGGATAAGACTTAGGGTTTTGAACCCTGGTTTCACCAACATTTCCAAGCATTTGCACATTGGTGATAATATTGTCTGTCCTTCAGGGCTGCAGGTAATGATACTATAGATTATAATATATCAAAGTACTTGAGTGCCCTGCTATGTGTAAGCTACAGTGATTAATATAGAGGGAAATCAGTGATCATATTGTCAGATGCAAACAGCTGTTTAAAGAGTCTTATCTGCAGTTGGCTAGACAAGTCCTTTCCAAATGTAAATACATTAATATCTTAGAACATCTACACCTTCAAACGGAGGGCGTGATAATGTAAGAAATAATGACAAGGGGGTACTGCTGTTAGGGAGGTGATATTAAAAGGTTGTTTTTTGGACAGAGCACAAGAATTTTTATGTCCAACTCTAGGTCACTTCTTCACCAAAGATCCTCTTTCTAGGATGACATCTGCACATGGACTATGTAAGGCAGGATAACATTATCATCAATAGGTTTGGCTTCAAACCTCACTGGAAAATATAATTAGCTAGGATTGAATTATAGATCTTATCTCTGTAGTTGCATTTTTTAAAAAACTGTTCTACTAATAAGAAGCAGGAGAAAAAACACAGTGGACAGATAAAATTTCACATATCTCTGAATATATAAATTATAGCAAGTTCTCCATGGCCTTTAGGGTAGAGTTGAAAGACAAGATCCTGATTCATCTTTTTTGAGAAAAATTAAAAGCTGGGTGAGAAGAGAGGAGACATTCAACTTCTCTTTCCTAGACACCGATATGTAATTATGTGTGACATTTAAAATTACAAGCTCATTAGAATAAATTTCTGAGATACTCAAACTTTAAAAACTTTGCTATTTGGCTTTGGGAACATGCGAGGACTATTTTTAGTTTTGGGCAGTTGGTATTTTAGCCACAGCATGGGTAAAATACTTTAGGGATGGATCATAACATATGTTTTATTTAAAATTTTGTTTTGCCGGGCACGGTCGTTCACGCTTATAATCCCAGAATTTTGGGAGGCCAAGGTGAGAGAACTTCCTGAGCCCATGGGTTCGAGACCAGCCTGGGCAACTTGGTGAGACCTCATCTCTACAATAAATAAAAAAATTAGCCAGGTGTGGTGGCTTGCGCCTGTAATTTCAGCTACTTGGAAGACTGAGGCGGAAGAATTGCCTGAGCCCAGCAGGTCAAGGCTGTGGTGGCAGTGAGTGTGCCAGTGCACTCCAGTCTGGGTGACAGAGTGAGACTCCAACTCAAAAAACATATAAAATAAAAAAATAATTTTTTTTTCATTCTTTCAAAAATTGATAGATGGTTGAAATAATTGTATATAGCTTAATAAATAAATACATAAAAACTACTTAGCTACTGATGGAGTTTGCTTTTTTGGTCTGTTTTCTTTTTTGAAAATATTTTTTAGGCTGGCACGGTGGCTTATGCCTATAATCTCAGCACTTTGGGGGACCATGGCGGGGAGATTGCTTGAGTTCAGGAGTTTGAGACCAGCCTGGGCAACATAGTGATACCTCGTCTCTATAAAAAAATTTGAAAAAGTAGCCAGGCATGGTGGCATGTGCCTATAGCTCCAGCTGCTTTGGGGGCTGAAATAGAATGATTACCTGAGCCCAGGAGATAGAGGCTGCGGTAAACCGTGATTGTACCATTGCGCTCTAGCCTAGGTGACAGAGTGAGACTCCAACTCAAAAATCAAAAAAAAATTTCTTTTTTAGAGACAGGGTCTTACTTTGTTGCCCAGGCTGCAGTGCAATGATGCAGCCATGGCTCACTGTAGCCTCCAACTCCTAGACTCAGGTGATCTTCCTGCTTTGACGACTTGAATAGCTAGATCTACAGGTGTGCACCACTGTACCCAGCTAATTTGTTGTTGTTGTTGTTGGTAGAAAACATGGTCTTGCTATGTTGCTCAGGCTGATCCTCCTTCCTTGACGTTTTAAAGTGCTAGGATTACAGGCATGAGCCACCATACCCAGCCAGGAGTTTGCTTTGAATTTCTTTTAAAAATGATATCACTTTTATACATCTTGGATGTTAGGAATCTGAACTAAATGAAATGAGTCAAATTTGCATATGTCCCAAACAAATCTAGATTAAATTCCTCCTATTGCCAAAATCCAAAGCTTTAAATCACAGGAATTAGCTTATATTTTAATATTTGCATTAAGGCTAAAAAAATTGCTGTAAAAATGTGCATTAAAGAACTTCTTAAGAACTAGGGAAGAAAAAGACTTGATAAAAATGTATGAAAAATATTGTCAGTAGTTATTTCTGAGTGATAAGTTCATGACTGCTTGTAATTGTCTGTGTTACTGTGTTTAGGATTATAGAAAATAGACTAGTTTTTTTTTTTTTTTGAGACAGTCACACTCTGTTGCCCAGGCTGCAGTACAATGGCACGATCATAGCTCACTATAACCTCGAACTTCTGGGCTCAGGTGATCTTCCCATCCAGACTGAGTAGCTAATGACTACTGGCATGCACCACCACACCTGACTAATTTTTTTTACAGGCAGAATTTTGCTATGTTGCCCAGGCTAGTCTTGAACTCCTGGCCTCAAGCAGTACTTCTGCCTTGGCCTCCCAAAGTGCTGGGATTACAGATGTGAGCCACTGTACCCAGCCTAGTATTGTTTCCATAAGTAGGAAAAAATGATGTGTCAACAAATATTTGTTAAATATATATGCTAAAAATGCCTATAAACAAGAAATGTAATCCCTGCCCTTAAGTGGGATGGGGTTGGGATGGAGGTGCAACTGGCAAGGGGGAAGTGGGGTCAGACAAACAAGTAATAGTACTTTGTATTTTTCTGTATTGTACAAAATTTCCTCTCCCCAAATAACAGTAACAGTAATAAAAACCCATATGATTGTGATAGATTGTAGAGTTGTAAACTTTATCATAGGTTTGGGAGAAAACACTTTTGAGAACATGGAACAGAAGAGATGAAATATAGATCAAGTGTTAAACAATAAGTTTTAAATATTAGATTGGAGCAGAACGAGATGAAAGTCAGGAAAATCAGGTGGATGAATGTAGCACTTCAGGCAAGGAAATAATGTGGGCCTGAATTAAGACAGTGGTACTGAATGGAGAGGAATGGATGGGCTTGAGAGAGAATCCGTAGGCTATGGTGATAGAGGGAACTAGGGAAGAAAGGGGTCTAGAATGATGACAGTGTTTCTGTGTTATATGCCTGGGATATACCATTAACATCATGACACACACATATACACACATACATATGCACAAAACAAAGTAAGAATCGAACCAGGAGTAGGAGCATAATGGGCTTTTATTGCTTTTGGGATATCTAAGTGTACTTAACCATAGGCTGCAGGAGTCAAGTGATCTGTTCCTAGGAAGAGTGTTTTTGGCAGTGAGATTTAGAATCTGTGGTAGGCTGAAAAGTGCTCCCTCAAAAAATTCCATGTCCTAATCCTTGGAATCTGTGAATGTTACCTCCTGTGGAAAAAAAGGGGCATTACCCTCTTTGTAGGTGTGATGGGGAGCTCCTGGACTATCGAGCTAGGTTCTAGATGTCACACAAGTGTGTGAAAATGGAGCAGAGAGAGATGTGAAGGTGCTGGCCTTGGGATTAGGGTGATCACGGGCCAAGAATGCTGGTAGCCACTAGAAGCTGGAAGAGGCAAGGAAGGGATTCTGCTGACACCTTTATTTTACTCCAGGGGTGCTGATTTTAAACTTCTTGCCTCCAAAACTATGAGAGACTATATTTCTATTGGTTTAAGCCATTTAGTATGTAATTACAGCAGCCACAGGGAACTAATATAGGAGCTGATAGCCTAGAGTTTATACTGGAAAGGAATGGGTGTGAATGACTTCACCTGGGTAGTGTACATGGAATGAAAGGGAAAAGAGAATAAAGGTTTCTGTTGGGGCCGGGTGTGGTGGCTCACGTCTATAATCCCAGTACTTTGGGATTGCCTTAACCCATGGATTTGAGAAGAGCCTGGGCAACTTGACAAGACCTCATCTCTATAATAAATCAAAAAATTAGCTGGGTGTGGTGGCATGTGCCTGTAGTTTCAGTGACTTGGAAGGCTGAGGTAGAAGGATTACCTGAGCCCAGCCGGTTGAGGCTGTGGTGGCCGTGAGCGTGTCACTGCACTCCAGCCTGGGCTAGAGTGAGACTTCAACTCAAAAAAAAAAAAAAAAGTTTCTGTTGTCTAGCACCACCCAGAAATATATTATTTTGGATTAGAGAGTATTTCAGAAACTGAATGTAAAGTCTATGTAATTATTAGCATATTTTAATTGATAAAACATGTTTTTGATGGAATGTGAAGACTTCTAAATTTGTGTCTTGTTCTTGTCACTCTTTCTTTGAGATCTTCTTGTTACTTTATATTCATTTTGCTCCAAACCAGAGATGTAATATTTGTTTCTTTTCCTATATCCTCTATTTCCAGGTAATTATCAAGTCCCTCTTCAAAAGATTTCTTGAATCTGTCTGTGGTTCTCCATTCTGTGGTCAGGGCCTCATCATCTCAATTTAGTTTTCTGCAGCAGACTTTCAATTATTCTAACTCTGGGTGGTCCACCAGGACTCTTAGAGACCAATATTCTTTAAATAGCAGAGTGTGTTTGCTACTATCTCACAAATCTAGAATGGTTCTTTATTGCTTACTGTGGTAAGTCTGAGTACTTTTGTCTGAATGTCAAGAACATTTGTCATTTGGCCCATGAATATTTCACCTTATTTCTTATTTAATATGTCCTATTTCTCTCTGTGTATCTCTATCTCTGTCATTCTCCTACCCCTCCCTCTTCCCCACCCTATGTGCAGACACACACACATTATCTCTTCTAATCAGGTCTGATTCCTCATGCAAAAACTCACTGAGCTGGATTAAGAAATATACCATCTGGGCTCCTTACCAGAGAGTTAGTTTCTGAAGGTTCACTGGAAATGTAACAAGGTGGAGAAATTGTTTACTAAAAATCCTCTCAGAGAAAGTATTTTATATAACTTTAGGAAACATTTTTTCTTTTTATTTTAAATTTTCAAGCAAAGTTTATTTAGAAAGTAAATAGAGAGAGAGAGATTGATTCACCTCCCCAAGGTAGGAGAGGGGGCCAAAGAAAACATGGCGGCCATAGCTCAAAGAGTCATGTGGAGACAACAAAGTTTAACAAAGCAATGGTGGCTGCTGTTTGAAATCGATTGCCTTTTAAACTTTCCCTTTGATGGGGGCAGGTTGTTAAGATGATTGTGGTGGTCTGCTCCATGTCATCACAAAGGGGTAGGTAAATACAGGTACTGAAGTCAGCTGATGGATGACAGGCAGATGGGTGGGTTAGTCACGTGACTGCTGCCATGTTGATAGGGTCTGTGCTAGGAAGGCCACAAATGGCTGATTAGGTCAACATGTGTATAAAACAAGCTGAGGGGAGGGTGGGGTTGATCCTTTTATCTTCAACAGGGAACCTGAAGGATTTTTAGTGATTATGAACTGGAAGTTGGGCTGCCCTGTTTTACATCTGATGGGATTTTCTTTTGATTGACTGAGGGAGTGGGGTAGGCTGAGTCTGGCCTGCAGTAAAATGTCATTTAAAAAGTGTCTGAATGCTTCCTAAAACCTGCCTATGCAACATGCATCTATCTATATCTAACCTGTGCTAGCTACCCTGCCTCAACTCCCCCCTTAGAGATTTTGGATCTCATAATTTTATGGGGTGCTGAGGGGTGAAGATCAGTCTTCTGTAGCTTCTTCAAAGCTGTCAGTGGGTGTAGTCTCCCTGTCTGACCTAAGGCTAAGATGTGTTTTTGCAGAGGCATCGTTCACAGGCACTGGCTGGAATCCTTGCATGATCATCATGTAGGCAAGAAATTGCTGAATTAGACCACGTGGTGCCTGTGATGGCTAAGCTTCAGGCCTCACACATTGGGCGCCAGATATCAGAAGGGCTGTGACACAAAAACCTGTGGATTCTTTGGTTTGTTTCTAAAATGAATTTTAGAGCAGCCAGCAAAGTTTATTTAGAAAGTAAATGAGAGAGAGAGAGAGAGAGATTCAGAGAGATTCACCTCCCCCAGGTGTGAGAAATGAACTTACCTGTCCAAAATCAAAGGATGGACATGGAGACATGGAGTGCAGCAGAAGCAAGACTTTAATGGTGGTCTTGCAAGATAGGGTATCTGGTGGGCAGGCACACCAGGGTTGTTACAGTTAGCAAATTTGTAGCCTAGAATGCTATTCCCTCCCCTGATCTCCCATAGGATGGGCTCCATAGTGGCTACAACACTTTCCCAGATGTTGCCTACACAGCACACATCAATTGGGTAACATAATTAGTTCATTTGCATGTCCTATTTTCTGATTGGTTTAGAGCTGCCAGAAAATCCCTTCATTTACATATCCTATTTACTGATTGGTTTACAGGATTTCATTTCCATTGGTTCCCTCCAAAATTTGAACATAAAAGCCTGCCAAAGTGAAAGCCATGAAAAAGAATAAAACAGGAAGTGACTCAGCAAAGGCAATTAAAAATGGCTCTGGGTTCATTTTGAAAATAAATCATTCTATTTCTTACAAAGGTAGGAGAGGAGGCCAAAGCTAAGAAAACATGGTGGCCATAGCTCAAAGAGCCACATGGAGACCCCAGAGTTTAACAAATAGTTCCCAGCAATGGCTGGGAAATATTTTCATAAGCAATTTGGGCTAGTGGGTGAGACCACCAAAGAACATGCCAAACTGCCTGCTGAGGTTGGTGATTTCTGGTTAACTACTGAGTTTTTTGCTGAGTTGAGACTCTGGGTTTAGTGACAGAGATGTATTGTTCAGGACCACAGAAGAGGCATTAAGTACATGTGGGCTTCCTCCTTCTCTCAACTTTCCTTCCTCCCTCAGTGCAACCTTTAGGCTTTTCTCTTTGTAAATGTTGAACACATATTTGGTGGTATTGGTTTGGAAGAAATATTAGCTATTAGTCTACCTAGGTTCCTGCACATCTCGGTCTGGCCTGGAACTTATACTACTTTTTTTTTCTATGCTTTTGTTTATATGTTTTTTTTCTGCTTAGAAAAATGTGTTCTTCCTTTCTCTGTAATTGAAGACTTTGAATCTAAAGTAGGTTGATATATGTGGTTATATAATCAGAAAAGGCTCCTATTCTAACAGAAGCACTTTCATCCTGTTTAGACCTTCAAGTGCATGATTTGGGTTGGTATGTATAGAGCATACATTTCAACATAAATGATAATAACTTAGATATTTACAATGATTTATGATCCTCCAAAACTCAGAGTACTACCCTAAAAATCTTTTCCTTTTAGTATTTAATTTATCATGTTAGGGAGATATTGAATTAAATTAAAATCAATTCAATTTATTTAAGTTAAATTTAATTTTACTCCTTAGTCTAGTAATTATGAAAAAAATTGAGAATAGAGAAAAGAAAAGATACTGTTACAGCTTTCATTCTTTGTGGCAAAAGTTTCACACTTACGGAATTTTTAAAATGAGTTATTTTTTTATTAATCATTATTTATTGGCAAAATACTTTGTTGGTTTCTTCACATCAGAGAAGCATACTTATTTTTTACCTATAGAAGCTTAATCTTACTTGGGAAAAAAGACATAAAAACAGCATATTTTATAAAAATCTTATATGTAAGATATCCCAAATTAGTGTAATAATTTCTGTTGTAGGCAAAGGATGCTCTGAGCTTAGACAAAGGAAGAGATTATTTGATCTGAAATGATCAAAGAGGTCAGATTCAAGGAGAATCTAGGACCTTGAACTATACCTTGAAAGAAATACAGGATTTGAATAGAGAGAGGGTAAGTATAGTCCTGGTTAAAATGCAATTTTGATTTTTTGTGATTGTGAGTGTATGAGAGCTAGGGAGCTATCCTATAACTACAGGCTACTTCGGATTCTAGGTCACTGCAATAAAGTGAATATTGCCATAAAATGAGTCACACAAATTTTTTGGTTTCCCAGTGCATGTATAAGTTATATTTACACTATACTGCAGTCTGTTAAATGTGCAGTAGCATTGTGTCTGAAAAAACCAATGTATATATTTTAATTTAAAAATGATAATTATTATCTGAGCCTTCAGCAAGTCATAATATTTTTGCTGGTGGAGGGTCTTGCCTCCTTGTTGATGGCTGCTGACTGATCAGAGTGGTGGTTGCTGAAGGCTGTTGTGGCTGTGGCAATTTCTTAAAATAAGACAACACTGAAGTTTCTTCCTTTCATGAAAGATTTCTCTGTAGCATGTGATGCTCTTTGACAGCATTTTGCCCACAGAAATTCTTTCAGAATTGGAGTTGATCCTCTTAAACCCTGCCACTGCTTTATTAACTAAGTTTATGTAATATTCTAAATTCTTTGTTGTCACTACAGTGTTTACAGCGTCTTCACCAGGAGTGGTTTCCGTCTCAAGAAACCACTTTCTTCACTTATCTTCTTATGGCAGCAAGTCCTTATCTGTTCAAGTTTTATCATAAGATTGCAGCAATTCAGTCACATCTTTAGGCTCTACTCCTTATTCTAGTTCTGTGTTCACCACATCTGCAGTTACATTCTTCACTGAAGTCTTGCACACCTTAAAGTCATCCAAGAGGGTTAAAATCATCTTCTTCCAAACTCCTATTAATGTTGATATTTTGAACTATACCCATGAATCATGAATATTCTTAAAATCACGAATCACGAATATTCGACCCAGAAGGGTGGAAACTTTCCAGAGGCTATCATTTACTTGGCCCATTTCCATCAGAGAAATCACGATCTATGGCAGTTATAGCCTTATGAAATGTATTTC
>CAUYQG010258605.1:0-12426 GCA_963574415.1 Tarsius wallacei
GATTACAGGCTGAGCCACCGAGCCCGGCTTAATTTTTTTTTTTAAATAGGAAGTTGGCCGGGCTCGGTGGCTCAGCCTCTAATTCCAGTACCTTGGGAGGCCGAGGTGAGTGGATTGCCTAGCTCGCAAGTTCGAGACCAGCCCGGGCAACTTAGCGAGACCTCCTCTCTACAATAAAATTTTTTTTTAATTGGCTGGGCGCGGTAGCGCATGCCTGCAGTTCCGGCTGCTTGGAAGGCTGAAGTGAAGAATCGGCCTGAGCCCAGCGAGTCGACGCTGGGGTGGCTGTGAGCGTGCCACTGCACTCTAGCCTGGGCGACGTAGTGAGACTCTAACTCAAAAAAAAAAAAAAAAGGAAGTTGCACACCTTGTTTTCTCATAAGACGTCTTCCATTTCTTCAACCTCTTCTCCAGGTAGAAGTGGTGGGGCCTAGATAGTAAGGCAGGACACAAGGAGCCCAGGAGAACAATCCTGGCATGGGACTTACTCCACTTTTCTGAATGCCAGTCAGGTAAGGCAGGACACTTGTCCAATATTACAGAGCAAATGAGTGGCAGTAGACCAGATTCTCGAGTCTGGTTGCTCAGGCAAGGTCTTCCTACAGCAGCTGCCTCTGACAGTACACCAGGTTATTCAAGCTTATCCCTTTACAAATGATGAATGATAGGAACAAATTGAATCTGAGGGATTTTTTTACCAGGTAGATTTGAGTTCTATAATCTAAATGGGTGCATGCACACCAATTCATTACCAGTGTCTTCTGAGAAATACGGGTTTTACTCCTGTATTTAGTTTTTTAGGCTAATTGGCCAACACTATTGTTCTTTAATTACACTATGATTTAAATAGACTTGTAAGCTAATTCATGGTGTAATTGAAAGGCAATCGTGTCTGCCAGTTAGCCTAAGAAACTAACCATCATAAATAATATCACTTCTATGGGAAAACATGCCCCAGGTTTCCAACTGACTTACATACTAATGTCTGGAACATGACATGATTCATTTGTAAATTGGGAGCTGCCAATTGGGGACCAGGTGGTCTGATCTAAACAGATCAGAGCCTTATGCTTCTCATATGGAAATGTCTTTACAGATGTGCTATTGTGATCAATGAATAATTTTAAAGCATTTGGGAAATGTTAATTATTGATCCTTGCTTGCCTGATCAAAGAAGGGTCTACAAAATGCCACACAAAGTCAGTTTGGTCTATGCATTATATTATCAAATAACCGTGCTGGTTGCCTTTTTTTCTGGCTGACTGTTTTCAAACCGTTTAGTTACAGTTTCAGGTTTATTCAGGAAGAGCTTAGATAAAGTCAGAGACCAATTGTTATCACACAGAAAACATATATAAAAAATAGAATTGCATTTTAAAAGAAATGCAGCTTCCTCTTTCTCAAGCAACAGAAGGGACTGGAGTATAATAGTTTCCCAGTTGTAATCCACCTTCTATAATGCCATTTATTGCACCTGGTTATTACTGTACTTCCCATCCTCAGCTTTCTAGTTTAGTCCTTCAAATAACTTCAAAAACTATTTTTTAGGATTTTCCCCAGGAATAATAACAACCTACTAACTATTTTGTTTTGGCGGAAAAGGGTTATTATTTTAATTTATGATTCAAATTAGTGCCTTTAGGTCTGAAAGCTCTCTATCCTGAAAGATTACATAATGAGTTTCAAGATCCTCACTAGGAATGCTTCTGTTCTTGATAAATGATGGCTTCACCCCATAGAATCTGTTTCTAAACCAAAGAAAAGACTGAGGACTCAAACTAATCCTGAAGACAGTACAGAACTGCACAATATAAACCCAAAACTTTTCGTCTAAAATTCAGAAGGCACAAGAGTCTAGTTTTGTCTCTGTAACTAACTAGCTAAGTTTCCTACAGCAAGTCTCTTTCCTTCTCTGAGCCTTGACCAATATTCTCATCCAGAAAACTGGTGGGATTTCAAACTGAGGTCAGAAGAAAAGACAAGAGCCAGCACACCTTGAAGCTAATCTAACGGGAGGGCCATCTGGTTGAGCAAGATTATCCATCAAAAGGCTCATCTTCCCACCTGAGGGCAGGCCATCAGATTCGCTCTTGCAGGAGCAGTCATCAAAAGTTCACAAGTCCCTTTTATCCTGGATCAGGTGACAAAAGGGACAGCTGAGAAAGTGCAGACAGTTTTTCCTTGAAGGGAGGAAAGCCCAAAGGGTGCTAACACTCTGAGCTCAGAGGTAAAGTGAAAAACAAGGAAGAGATTACTGCCCCCATCTTGCAAATGACAAAACTTCTGGTCATTTCTTAATTGGGACAGGGATGGGTGGAAATTGAACTTTTATATTGTTTTGCTTCTTGTGTCAGGTTGTATTGGAACAGATTTAATCTCTGGATTATTTCCAAGTCTGAGAGGATTGCTTTGTGGTAATTCTCTTTTACCAGTCTCTTCCTAACCAGGTGACATTCCTTGAGGGCAAGAGCCAAACAGAGAGGTGCTCTAAAGTGTTTGCTAAATAGTAGCACAGTTTGAGTAAAATTTTAAAAACCTGATTTTAACATAATAAAAATTAGCACAAAATTAGTTAACAAATTGCCTTAAATTCTTTCTGGAATGGCATTGAGAATAAAATAACGAAATTGATGAGATTAATTTCTCCCCAGTGATTTTATGATTTTTAAAGTGCAATGTCCCTAAATTGATATTAACCCAGAAGTGAGTTCTGGAAACCCAAAGCATCTCTTTCCCCCATTAATCCATACCACAGATACATACATGGCTCATATTTTCAGTCGAGATATTTCTGTATGAAATTTGTCATTCATGGAAGGAATTCAGCATAGTGGTTAAAATTTAGACCTGCATTAGACTTGAGTTAGAGCCCAGAATTAGCCAGGGTCCAACAAAAGGTTAGGAGCTGACCATAGTTCCTGGCCCATATTAGACCTTCAATAAATAGGAACTGCTGCTGCTGCTACAACTGCTCTCATTATTAATTACTCCTTTCAGAAAATAATCCTAAAATCTTCTTTACATTAAAAGCAGTTCGAGGAACACTATAAATGTTTTTGATCCTGGCTGAAGCTGTGGAGTATTCTGGACTAATCACCTTCACAGATCTGAAGTCTTTTCTAACAGCAGCAAAAGAAATCCAAACATATGCCTGGTAAGCTCTTGCAATTCTTCCTAATTGCTGCCTGGCTCTCTGCCACAGCTGGAGGACACACTGTTCCAAGCTTCCGTCTGCTACTGTATGGTTAATCACAATATGGGCTCATCCAACTCAGAGAACAAATAAAAGCATATACCTCTTTATGCACAATTCTGATATTATTTGTAAAATACACTATTTAATAGGGATTCTGCTGAAAAATACTCCTTTCCAATCGGTTGCCTGTTATTAACAGGCTTATTTCAATTGATCTCTGCATTAAGAACAATTGCTATTCGATCTGATGGCTTCATGTCTAAAAGTACATGATACCCAGTTACATCCGAATTAGATGAACAACAAATACTTTTTTAGTGTATGTCCCAAATATTCCACGGGCCAAACTTAGGCTAAAAGTTATTTGTTGTTTATCTGAAATTCAAATGTCATGGAGTGTCCTTTACTTTATCTGGCAACTCTATTTTTATACAACTATTCATCTTTGCTTGCAACATTCCAAATATGTTAATTTGATGACATTTTATAAAGCATATCGATTTAGCAGTCAGTAACACTATTTACTATCATAAATGTCAACTAATGAAGTGTTTTAATGTTTAGGATTTGACTCCTTGTTTTAATAAATTGTAACAAAGTTTCTATACATCCAACTAATATGGCTTTTTACTAGCATGAGGCATAATTGCATCAACAAACCACCAGAAACTACCAACAAATCCATGGTTAAGTATATACTCTGGGAAGGCCACTTTGAAATTAATCTCATGCTGGAAATCAGAGCTCCAAGCCATCCCATTGAGGAAGGTTTCTGCCAGTTCACAAAGGTCATATTTACCTGTAGCTAGTGGCATTTCCTTGTTCCTAGATAAGATACAACAAAGGGAAGTGTTTTGTTCCAGGTGAGTAGGAAAGGGTGTAAGAAATAAGAAGATAACAGTGTTTGGTTCAGGTGGGAATGTATCAAGCAAACTGTTCACTCTGCTATACACTCAAGAGGCCACTAACTGGCCATAATGCTGCTATTATCACCCATTAAAATCCCAGTCTTTATTATTTGGATGTAAGTGTAGAAAATTCTGACTGCACATGCACCATAACTTTCCTTTTCCAAGGGATAGGAGGAAAATGAGCTTGGTATTTATATTTAATATTTACAACAACTAAAGAGGTTCAATAACATGTCTTGGCTGTATCCTCGGTGGAGTCCCTGATTAAGAATTCGTAAGGGAGGAGTTAAAATGGGTATGTACCTCTGATGTCCTCTTGCTCGTTATTAAAAAATCACACAGGCAGTAGTTTTGTGCAGCATCCACAAAGCGGAGAATAACTGACAAAGGTAAACACAAACTTGGAAGAAAAACATTCTAGAGCTTCAAGCTTATCTTCCACACTATCACTGTGCCCCTAGAGGAAACTGTCAGGTGTTTTTCAATCGAATCACTTTAAAATCATAAAATGGAGCGCATTTTAAAAAGGTGGTTCTGTGAAGTGTCTCAGACCTAGATTCCTAGATCTGCTGCCTGGGTACATCTGAAATGAAAATTTGTGTCTGAAAAAATTTTAACCTCCCAATGTTCTTCTCATTTTTTTGGTGGGAGAGGGAGAGCAGGAAGATGAGCTAGGCAAGTAAATACTAGTAAAGGTCTTCAAACATCTTACCTGAATAGGTTCTATTTTTTCTACATGTCACTCTTTAAAGTCCCAAAGTATTTTTTTCATGTAATTGTGAGGAATTCGAATGTATCATTAACTGTGGTAACTCGATTAACAAATTAAACTCTGGGCAGTGAAGTATCAATTTCTTTATCCCTGCTTTGCACAACTGTCTTTAAACCTTTTGTCCAGTTCCCTTGAGACAGGAAGCCATGGTATCCTTTGGCTTGGAGATTTGCCAAAAACACACCCCCACTGGAGAAGCCATGTGTGTAAGCCTGAGAAAGAACAGGATTTGGAGCCAAAAACCTAGATTTTAGTCCTGGCTTTATGACTTACTGGTTTTCTAACAACGGACAGGTTACTCACTCTCTCATAGTCTAAATAGTTTTATTTGTAAAATGAATTGTTCAATCCCAATGAGAAAGTGCATGTGGAAGTGATTTGTAAATGGTAAATCAGTATAAAAATGTTATTGATTGTTCTCATTATAAGGACTCAAAATAGAATTTCCACCTTGTGCTAACAGGGTGAGAACAGGGCAAAGGTGGCCTTTGAAGAGGCTCCTGGTGCTTTGCGGAAGGCCATGGTCTGGAATGTTAAGCATCATTCTGGCTTTAAGAGTGAAGGACTGACCCCACAACCCTTATTTACATGCATCCCCTCAATGACTTTTCATGAGTCTAACTAGAAAGTCAGTGCCTTTTTGCACAGAGCTCCTTCCTAAGGAGTTGAACCTCCCCCTCTTCTGACAAAAGATGTGTCTTTCCCAAGAGGAGATGGGGAAACACAGGCAGCCTGTTCAATTTAATGTAGCCTGCATCTTCTTAACTGCTGCCAGATCTCATTGACCAAATATTGAAGCCATTGATGGCCTATGCCAATTTCAAAAACACATTGTTATAACTGCTTACATCCCAGTCATTGGTGTAAAACTGGTTTAAATAGCTGAAAATCACCACTACATCTAGGAAATGAGATTTTCCCTCACTTTAAACAGCATGGCTATAGACAAAATAGAGTATATACTATGCAGTATTATTTGTGAGGTAGAATGACATAATAGCTAATGCTAAAAGGTAAAACACACCCATTACAAGAATACAGTGCATTTTTGGAGGGATATTATTAAAATAAATATGAATATAATTTGGAGCTAGAATTTTGTTAGTTTTTAAAGCACAATTATCAGTGTTAAGGGATATATGCGTGCATCTTTTATTGTACTGTACTAATTGTAGAAAGCAGAGAGCTCATTTCTTTTGCAGTCTCAAGAACTTGGTTAACATAAGGTTTATAAGTTTCATCTCCTATTCAGGGACTTGTAGGCACCTGAAATAGAAGTGAATAAAGGTCCAAGTGACCATGGAAGATATGCAGTGAGAATTTTTTTTAGATTTTGTAATCCAATTGATATTCACTTGAAATGTTTCTATCTAGATTCATGGCAAGGCATTTGAAACAATGGTACATATGTTATATAATAATTGCAATGATTGTACCTGTGGGCAATTGACAGACATTTGAGTAACATTTGATTTGGCTTCTTAATTTTCATCGCAGAAAGAAGTGTAAGAAACTTGAATGCATGCAATTAAATGTGCTCTTGTAGTATTTGTTACCAGTTTCTTCACTGAATACCTAGTAGATTGTCTTCTTGGCCGCCCCTTTCTCTTCCTTTTCAGGGTATTGCTCCTCCCTCTTCAATCTTCCTGGCTACTGACAGCCATGTCTGTACCACGTGACCCCCTCCTTGACCACATCTGACTGGTCCAGGAGTGGGCAGCTGTCCATGAATTTAAAATGGGGACTAAGAGAAACTTGGTCTTACTCTGGGTAGCTAGGACTATAATATGAATACAGACACTAGGGATAGCCATCTGCTGTCATGCAGCCTGGGGAGCAGAGAAAGAAATAATCAAGCTGACATGCAGAAAGGAGCACAGATCAGAGGAAGAGAGAAATAGAAAAGTCCTTACCACTAACCCAATGTCTAGTCCCAGATCAAACCTGTCTGCATTCTTACCTCCTGGGTTTCTTGAGAACCCCAGAGTCTGTAGAATAAATTTCTCCCATTTCTCTAATCTAGCTAAAGTAGGTCTCTGTCATAAGTAGGTCTCTGTTACTTATAGCCAAAAGAGTTCAAATGACTGCACATTCAAACTTTAATTTTAACAGTCTTTATTTTTAAAAAGATAAATTCACCCTAAAACAAAAAGAATTTGTATTCAAGGGTGTACCTAGACAGGAGTGATCCCAGCATACTGCTATGTCTAGTATATAATTTAGTAGTAGGTGTTCATATAATGTTTGCTAAATGAGTGAATTAATGAATGAATGAATAGAGGCATGTGTTCCAAATAACCTGGCATAAAATTTAGCTGAGATTCAGATATGGTTCAGTGTTCACATATTTATGATCATTCATTTTCTAAATTTTACTGACCATTAACCTACTACTTTTGAAGCTGGTTGAAAGGCAAGCCTGCATAGTAGTTACAAACAATGGCACTGGAGTCAGTGATCACATTCCAATCACAGTCCTGCCTTTGGACATCTATAGGTCACAGTTTCCTCATTTGTAAAAAGGGGAAACCAGCTAATTTTTTTTTATTTATTGTAGAGACAGGTATTGTCAAGTTGCCCAGGCTAGTCCCGACCTCCTGGGCTCAGGCAAGCCTCTCACCTCAGCCTCCCAAAGTGCTAGGATTACAGGCATGAGCTACCACACCTGGCAAAAGCAACATGTTCAAATCTCACTTGGTACATTACTTTTGGTAAGCTGCACTTCTTATCGATCCAGTTCTTCTTTTTGACTTCTTCCCAGATAGAGGATTCAGGGCAGCTTGGTGGTAGACTTCTTCTGGAGTATGCAACTGGATTCCAGTACCTTTGCCTCATCTAGAGATAGCTCTCAGAGGACTCTCAAACACCCAAATTCTCCAGTCAATTCTTCAGGTTTTAAGAGTTTCTGTAACCCAAAAGCTTGATATCAGGAAAATTGACACTACTCAGGATGAGATTTTTCTCCCATTACAAGATTTTCTGCCATTTTGCAAATCTATTTAAAATGTTCTTGAAGGCTTTATATTATGATGATATCTATTGATGTATTTGTGGATGAAATGATACATCTTGGGTTTGATTTGAAATAATTGGGAAGGGGTGTGGGTTGGGATAGAGTGATGGCTATGCAAACCAAATGATGAGTACCTGAGGGCTCTTTTATATTCATCTACTTGTTTATGTGTCAGAATTTTTTTTATAACAAAAAGCTATTTCTAAAAATGGTCTTGAGTGCCCATTAAACCTTTTTTCTGACACTTCCATAGCCTGAGCTGTGTATAATTTCATTCACATGAAATGTAGTTTTTCTTAACATCTCTTCCTTCAGGCAATGCCTTGAAATAATAAACAGACTCCAAAAGAAACAGAAAGTCCATATCCTGTGCACACAGAAGAAACATTTGAGCAAAATGTAGATACCATTTTTGAAAAGATTTTAATTGATGTAATTTCTGTTTTGACACTAATGAATGAAATAGTAAGAAATCCTAGCAGAAACTGTCTCTTTACTGGGGACTTTGGCTGATATTTCTCTGTTTACAACCAAAATGATAAAACGCTGCTCTGTGATACAGGTGTACGTGGGTAGGAAATACCCTTTAGGCCAGGTGCAGTGGTTCAAGCCTGTAATCCCAGCACTTTGAGAGGCCAAGGTGAGAGGATTGCCGAGGGGTCGAGACCAGCCTGGGCAACATGGTGAGACCTCGTCTCTACAATAAATTTAAAAATTAGCTGGGCACTGTAGTGTATGCCTGTAGTTCTGGCTACTTGGAAGGCTGAGGCAGAAGGATCGCTAGTGCCCAGTAGGTCCAGGCTGCAGGGCATGGGAGTGTGCCACTGCATTCCAGCCTGGGTGACAGAGTAAGACTCCAATTCAAAAAAAATTTTTTTGAAAAGAAAAGAAGGAAAATACAACTTTAGAAGACACACATGCAACAGAAGCTAAATCAAAAGCCACATGATAAACTTCCCTACCTTGAATCATGGAAGTTTTTATGTTCATACCTTGCCATCAATACTCCAAATGTATCATAGCAACAGTAATGGGATGGTACTAACAAGACTTTCCTCTCAATGTTTAACTTTGGCTGCAAGCTTCACAGAAGGTTCTTGCCATAACACTGCTGACAAGAGCAGACATCAGTTATGTGGTCTTAAATGGCCATGGACCATATTAGAGTGTCAGGAAGTGGCTGCCACTCTCTGATGGGGCCAGTCACTCAGGAAAAGGGGATAAATTAGAAAGAAAATAATTATAATCTGTAGTGTGATCATTGCCTTTATATGACCATCAGTGCTAATCATCTGTCTTCAAGGCCCAGAGGAATCGGGGATTGGTTTGCATGTGCTTCCCTTTTCATACAAAGACTCAGGCTTTCAGCTGTGTTGCTGGTTTAGGGTCCACAGTCGCAGTCCCTTTTTCTTACCCCCCTTGGAACAAACACATGGTGGAAAGCCAGCTGGTAGGGTTAGGAAAGCAGGGTAGGGCCAAAGAAGGGAGCAGAGCTAACTGCTCCCCATGGGGATGCAGCCCTGACCTTGGCCTCATTAGCTCGGGGTTCTGACTGAGCTAAACCAGCCCAGATGGCTTTAGGAATAAGGTGAAGACCCACTTCAGGAAAAACTGGAGAAACAAATGCTTGCTAGCCTTAAAATGATGGGGAGGGATGGGACAGAAGATGTTCTAGTGGATATTCATAGTGAAAACTTCAAAGAACTTCCCAAGTTATATACATTTTATTATCATTACTATTATTATTTTCAGCTAATGGCGATAAAATTTAGCTTATTTTCTCCAAATAAAAGCAAGTCTTACATTTTTATGAAAGCAGAACAATGCGCTTAACCTTGAATTGTACCCCACATCTTTAAAATTTAAAAATTTAAAAATTACATCAGAACAATGAAGCTTTTGCTTTCTCCTGATATACTTTTTGAGGAAAAGAAAAGATCTAATTTGGCAATTAATTCTTATACCAATGCCAGACCTTGCTAGGTAATGCTATTGTCACCAGCCTTGAAAACCGTGGCCTGGAGATGTTAACTAATTTGTCAAAGGTCATATATTTAGTAAATAATGGAGACAACTTGAATTTAGGTCATTTGCCCTTAAAGCCCACCAGCTTTCCACAATACCCCATTGCTTACCATTTAGAGTAGCATAAAACAATTACCTGAGTGTTTCCTAAGAACAGCCATGAGGTTTAAAACCAAGTTACCACTCCTTATAAAAATATTAAATTATATCAGGTCAGACAAGGAGCACTTGATTTGCAAAAACTTATTGTGTCTTCTGGCAGCTCCAAAAATCACATTGGTGACAATCTTCCACAAAATGGCTCCCAAATTCATTAGGCTGTATTTTTTTCAAGGAGAAGATTTGGGTTTTTTTGAGACAGGGTCTCACTTTGTGGCTCAGTCTGGAGTGCAGTGATGTGACCATAGCTTACTGCAGCCTCAACCTCCTGGGCTCAAGCAATTCTCCCACCTCAGCCTCCCAAGTAACTGGGACCACAGTCTTGCACCAACATATCCAGCTAATTTTTTATTTTATTTTTATTTTTTTGTTGAGATGAGGTCTCACTATTTTTCCCAGGAAGGTCTCAAACTCCTGGCTTAAAGCAATCCTCCCATTTCAGCCTCCCAAAATGCTGAGATTATAGTGTGAAACATCATGGCCAGCCAAGGTGATGTAAAACATATTTTTTTTGCTGGGGAAAGCAAAACTCATTCTACATTCATAGTTAGAGTAATGTGGTGCAGTTTTCTGTGACCCTAAGCAAGTGTGGAGCTAGACCTAATTGATGGCTAGAGAACAGCTCTGACACTGGAGGGCAAGGCAACCTAATGACTACCAGGGTGGGTTTGCAAAAGACAGATCAACACCTGTGTGAGATAACACATGTGCAGCAACACATAGATTAAACATAGATTGACTCTAGTCAATAGTGCCATTGTTATGATTTCCATTATTGTGCTTCCTATCCTGTTATCTCCCTTTGCTCTTCCACTGGGAAACTTTCTCCAGGACTTCAGGTCAAAGTTTCTGAAACTCCACACTACTGACATTTTGAACTGGATAATTCTTGGTTTTGGAAGCTATCCTATGCATTGTAGGATATTTAGTAGTAGAGCTCGGAGTAGGGTGATGAGAGTGAAGTGGCCAAGGTACTTGCCTCAGGCACAAAATTTAAGAGGACAACAAAAATCTCAGTAATCAAGATAAATAATATTTTATTATATTCTACAAAATCAAAATTAATGCCCTCAAAATCCATAATGAAGAAAATATCAAAATTTTAAATAAGGGCAATATCAGTACTGCTGAGTTTTCTTTTTGTTTCAGGCTCTATAACACTGTTACTGATCCCTTGTGTAGCAGCACCTCTGACCTCTACTCACTAAATGCCAGTATCATTCCTAACCTCCACCCCCTGTCATGACCAACAAATTGTCTACAGACATTTTCAAATACCTGCAAGATCATCCCAGTTGAGAACCACTACTAAAAGCGAAGAGCATTAGGGTCACCTTCTTCATTAAAAAACAAAAATAGTTGATTAACTAGTCTGAAAGCTAATGGGGCATGGTAGCAGTGTGGTTAAGGGAAGAGCTCTACACCACACAGATTTGAGTTCAAATCTCAGGTTCAAGACTTGGTAGATGTGTGACATTGTGAGCTACAGTCTTGTGCTTCACCATCTGTAAAGCAAAGATGAAAGTAAAATCTACCTCAGATAGTGGCAAAGATAAAATGATTTGTGTAAATCATTTAGGACAGTACATGATGCATGCCAAGACCTCAAAAATATTAGTCACTAGTCTAACCAAAGAAAAAATGAGAGAAAACTCAAATAAATTCAATTAGAAATGACAGAAAGGACACAATAACTATTACCACAGAAATAAAAAAGATGATCAGGGACTACTGTGAACACCTCTATGGCAACACACTGGAAAGTCTAGAGGAAATGGATAGATTCCTGGAAACATACAACCTCCCGAGACTGAACCAAGAAGAAATAGATATCCTTCATAAGCCAACAACAAGCAATGAAATTAGATCAACAATAAAAACATCTCCCCCCACCCAGAAAAATAGCCCATGGCCAGAAGGAGTCAGGGCACAATTTTATCAATCAGACATACAAAGAAGAGCTGGTACCAATCCTACTGAAACTATTCCAGAAAATCAAAGAGGAGGGACTTCTCCCAAACTTACTCTATAAAATCAGAATCACACTGATACAAAATCAGTCAAGGATATAACAACCAAAAAAAAAAAGAAAACCACGGGCCTATTTACCTGATGAATAGAGATGCTAAAATCCTTAACAAAATACTGGACAACCAAATTCAACAGCATATCAAAAAAGTTATTCACCATGACCAAATGGGGTTTATTCCAGGGATACAAGGATGGTTCAATATCTGCAAACCAATAAGTGTGATACACCACATACTCAGAAGTAAATATATATATATATAAAACTATATATTTGACAAAATCCAACATCCCTTCATGATAAAAACCCTCAACAAACTGG
>CAUYQG010258607.1:0-18211 GCA_963574415.1 Tarsius wallacei
AACTTTTAAATCCTCAATTGTATAAATGTCTATAAACAGGTCAAGTGATTGTGAGAATATTTTAAAGCCCCTGCATCAAAGATACATTAATTAATTTATCATCCAACAAATTTTATTGAATGAGTATTATACCTAAGGCACTGTAAGCATTGAGTAAAAAAATCAGACTTGGATATATGACAATTAAAACATGCATAATAATTTACAGTAAAAAATGCTGGGGGGGGCACACATAACATTAATAAGGGTACTGAGCTCAAACCAGGCAAAGTGGGGACCAAAGATAGGCCCAATTTTACCTGTACGATGACCACTTGTATACCTAATCCTGAATTGTACCTCACATCTTTAAAATAAAATAAAATTTTTAAAAGAATTTCATCAAGTAAAGGCATATACATATATACATGTATACACACACACACACACACACACACATATATAATGCTTGACTATTCATTAACTTAACAACTTGGAAGGTGATTAATATGATATCAATTTATCTAGGTCCAACAGAAAATGAAGTGGCTCACTTAAAATCACACATCCATTAAATGGAGATCTGAACCCACCAGGTCTTCTGGCTTCAAACCTCATCCCACTTCTGCTCTACCACATTACTTTCCTTTGCCTTTTACTACAATTTCCTTATTTGTTTTAGTTCTGAAGCTAAGGGTCACCTTGAAACATTTCAGAACATTGTCCTTGGACACGGGACTATTTTAAATGTTGAAAATACCTATTTAATAAGATAAATAAGCCGGGTTCGGTGGCTCAGCCTGTAATCCCGCGCCTTGGGAGGCTGAGGTGAGTGGATTGCCTCAGCCCGTGGGTTCGAGACCCGGGCAGGCGAAGCCTCATC
The DNA here is from genome assembly GCA_963574415.1 of Tarsius wallacei. Classification (NCBI taxonomy): domain Eukaryota; kingdom Metazoa; phylum Chordata; class Mammalia; order Primates; family Tarsiidae; genus Tarsius; species Tarsius wallacei. The sequence goes on from CAUYQG010258607.1 coordinate 863, forward strand.
TCTACAATAAATAAAAAAAAATTAGCCGGGCATGGTAGCGCGCGCCTGTAATTCCGGCTACTCGGAAGGCTGAGGCGGAAGGATCGCCGGAGCCCAGCAGGTCGAGGCTGCGGTAGCCGGGAGCGGCCACTGTACTCCAGTCTGGGCGATCGAGTGGGACTCCAACTCAAAAAAAATAAAAAATAAAAAATAAAAAAATAAGATAAATACTGTGTGTACTCATTCAATCTCTACTAAGTCTTTACAAATAATGTGATTTCATTCCTAAGAAAAAGTGACACATTCTTTGTTGGGCACACACACACCAATTGACTAAAAATGTAGACACTTATAATAGATCACACCTGTAAATAAAGTTATATTTTTATAGATGTATTCAGTTGTAATAAGTCATACATAAAGATGCATTTAGTTATAGAAATCTAAACATATGTATATGAAATGCCAGCATATTTTTAGACAATGGTATCTGGCAAGAGTACAAAAAGCTTTAAAACACTTGTTATATATTCCTAGTAACCAGAATCATACTCAGAGCATTCAAAGAGTAAGATGGGGGAAATGGCATAAAACATAAGAAACACAAAAACACCAACACAATAAAATAACTGATGAAATAGTTAGAGTCAAGCAACATACAGTGAGAATTAGGTCTGTCAGCCACCATAAAGTAGAACCAAGTGTTAATCCATGTAAGAATAAAAGCAAGCTCACAAATCTGATTGAGAGATTGAATGGAGGGTGGGGTGCAGTATAGAAGCAGAAAAAGGCCAGCTTTGTGAGAGAGGGGGTTTGGTTTTATAAAGGAGTAAGAACTATGACTTTTGCAATTAGAATGTCATTAAATTAAAATGTTAAATTTGCACAGATTTCTCAACAGCAATCAAATTCCTCTTTTAGTAACATAGAAAGACCCAATTGCAGCAATACTATAGCTTTAGACTTTCTAGAGTGAGACATTTAACTACAGAATGGATGGTCTGTGAGATGGGTCGGACCTGTGCACCATGGGGCCTACCTACTCCACAGAATCATGAGGCTCTTATCTTCCATTGGAGGACATATGAGTGATGCTATAGGATGATGAGAATCTGATCTTCCACTGGAGGACACTTGGGTGATGCTATAGGATGGTGAGGATCTGATCTTCCATTAGAGGATACCCAAATGTCTAAATATTTAGGTATTTTCTCATAGATAAGTTGCCCTTGAGAAGAACCTTCCAATCTCCTACCTGGGGTGCTGATCAGAAGCCTGGGACTTCTAGAAATTTGAAAACCAATTAGGAAAAAGAAGCTGGTAAGATCCTACTGCTCAGTATGCAAACTTTAATTTAAGGCCTTATTTCCATCACTGTGTCTCCCCAGGCTTTGGTTATCCCTGGTATGTCCAGAGACTTTCTGCTTTAGCATACTGTACTTGACTGAGATGGTCTGCTGAGGTCAGAGAGAATGGGTCCTGCAGCTGATCGGGGAGGTAGAAAGGGCCTGAGCCTTTATTCTTTCTGTGATTCTGCAGTGGGAATTCTCTTGCATTTTGTTGACCTCCCTCTGCCATTCCTACATCCCATTCTACACCCACACCTCCTCACCCCCAGACATTTGGGTTTCACATTTCTCTGGTGCATCCGGTCACTTATTGACAACCCATGCAGCTTACATCATTCAAACTGTAGATAAGGTCCTCACTCCTGTTTTCTTTGTTCTTATGAATTTATGCTTCTCTATTCCTCTGCTTTCACTATGTTTCTAGAGAACGTGGTGTCGATTCACAATGAAAATTCAGAAGTACAATGATTTAAGAAGGTTCAGCTGCAGATATGTAAAGAGAGATTGACAAAGGCATAATCAAGTCAAGTCAAGTCATGGCAAGATCATAAGAAGCAGCCACAAAAACAGCTGTTCAAGTGATGGTTTTCCCCAGACACCAACTTACAGGAACTCTTTTGAAACAGAAGTCTGGTGCAAAAGGGTTTCACATTCAGGTTGTGTTAGGACATGAAAGGGGGACAGAGGTTGTGGATGGATTCTGTCCCAGGCCCAGGCTCCTTCCTGTGTGATGTTGAGCATGCTGCTGATCCCTTCAGTTGCTTTTTTAGAAAAAAGATATAACTGCACCTCTCTCACTGGGTTCTTCAGAAGCTTAATGAAATTATGGGCATGAAAATCCACAGCACAGTGCCTGGCACATAGGCACTCCATTAACAGCAGTTGAAGCCCTTTCTCCAACAGCCCTTGAAATCAAGTGCGGGCCTAGAGGGTGTCCATTTGTCTCTGCTTACTGTTCTTTGCCCCATTGGAAAAGGGGTTAGAGGGAAAGAAAAATAAAGCAATAAATCATACAGGCTATAACCTTCAAAGTCTGAAGAATCCTGCTTCAGGCAACTCCTGACCGCCCGGTACAGTGCGCTAGGCTTCCTTCCTCACCCACATAACATACCAGAAGGTTGTGCAGCTCTGCATGCTACAGTGAAGGGTGGGAATTAGAAAAGGATGTTTTCTAAACCTTTCAAGCATGATCTTACCCCTTAGGATATGGGTCAAATGACCTCTTGGGATGGGAGAAAGGGAAAGGAAAGCCGTTCCATATTCATGTGACTCTTGACCCACTTAAAGGTCATACCCCAAGTTACATCAACCTCTTCTTGGGAACACTTAGCACCTGACTTAGAGGGAGCGGCTGCCTCTTCCTTGTGATTTAATTAGTTATCCATGGGGCAGTTGGCTGACAGCCAAAATTTCATGCAATCTCAAAACTGGAAGGCACTCAAGATCACCCATTTACTTAGAATAATGGCTGCATGTTCTTACTTATAAGCAGACTCTAAACATTGCACATGAGAGCACAAAAGCAGAACAGCTAATGCTGAGCATTGCTATGTAGAGAGGGGGTGGGGAGGTGGGAGTACACAACCAACTGTTGGGTACCACGTATACTAACCAGGGTGAAAGAGAGCTCAGCCTTACCTGCACGCAATTTACTTATGTAGCAAATTCTCACATGTACCCAACAACTCTAAAATTAAAATTTTTTTTAAAAGATCATTCAGTGCTTACATCACCTCTATGACATCCTCAATAAGTAACAGTTTGCTTCATTTAGACTCCTCCAGTGATAGAAAATTTAACAGCTTTTGGAGAAGACTATGCTGTCTATGGACAGCTCTGAGAGTTCTTATTTGAATCAGTTCATCCCTGCACCAACTTTTCTATGACCTAAATGGTTAGGAGCAGCAAAGGATATTAGAATCCATCCCTGCCACGAGACAGCTGACAGTAAGGGAAGGAAAAGGACTTAAACAAGCATTATGAAACCTAGAAGTGAGAAGAATGCGATAAGTGTTACAAAAAGGAAAATATGGGGAACTATGGGAATATTTGTCTAAAATAGAGGTTCTCAATTGGTGGAGAGGAGGGTGGAAAAGAGAAAAATTTTAACCTCCAAAAGGCACTTAGCAATAAATTTTAACTTCCAAAAGACACTTAGCAATATCTGGAGACATTTTTTAATGTCACACTGAGGAGATGCTACTGGCATCTAGAGGGTAAAGGCCAGGGATGCTGCTAAGCATCCGATAATGCACAGGACAGTCTCTCAATAAGAAAGAATTAACTGGCCCAAAATGCCGGTAGAGCCACTCTAGAGAAACCCTGGTCTACAGGTTTCAAGGAAGGTCACCTGCTCTGGAGAAGTGGGGTTTAAGCTGCTACCCAAAGGATGAGTCAAGATAATCCAGGTAGGGAGAAGGGAGAAAGAGTGTTCCAGCAAAGGTAACTGCATGCATGTAGAACCAGATGCCATTTAGCATGGCTAGAGACTAGAGAAGGAGGGCAATTTTGGATGGATTTATTATTTAACCTAGTTCTACCCACCAGCATCTTGCAGGGCAAGTTCAGTTCTCCCTCCTCAGGAGGATCCTTCAGGTGTCTGAGGACTGATGTACTGACTTTGATGATTTTCTCTTCCTGAAATCCTTCAGTGTTACTCTATCAAAGAGCTTTGTGACTCTCCCAATCCCAGCTACATCTTGTTTACCTAAACCCTGATTCAGGATCATTTTGCCAGCCACAGACATTCCACCAGGTGTGAAATGATGAACATGGAAATGCATGGGCCCATCGTCACTTTCAGAGCTGTGGACAAGATCAGAAGGCACTTTTCTAAGTAGGGTGAATCAGTCCCGTAGACACATTAAGCTTGTCATACTTGGAAGAAAAATGGACCCTGGCTACAGTTTACCTTAAGTGATTCTTAGAGTCTTGCCCTGAAAAACTTGGATAGAAATGTGGTACTGGAAAAGTAAGCCAGACGGATGCAGATCCTCAAGCCCATCTTCAAGAGGAGGAGGAAGGAGGGAGGAACAAAGGAGAAAGGGGGAACTTTCTCCTAACACTAGTCAGCCTTTCCAACCAGTGGTACACACTTGTCTGAAACAACCAACTTCAGGTGGTAGCTCTGCAAAGTGCTTTTCTAACCTCTTTCCTGGCTAGGGCCAGCCTCTGTAGGCTCAAGGCAAGGCTGGTCAGGGCAAGATACAGCAGTCAAATTGGGTTACAGAGAAAAAGATTGGGCAGAGTGAGTTTCTCCTATTCATATGGGGGAGGCTAAGCCAAGGTCAGCCCCAGGGTACAGGGAGAGTAATATGCAGGGCTGACTGGGAAAAATTCCCAGGATCTTTTAGCACCACAAGATAACTGTGTGGAGCACTCTTTGTTCACCAAAGAGCTCTAACATTTAGTTGCCTATGATGTGTGCCAACAGCCGACTTACCAATGGCCAATGTGAACTCAGCTTTGAGACAAGCAATTATTCCCTCTTCCATTATGAGTTTAATGTGTCTGCGTGTGTGTTTGTTTTTTAAACATCAAGGGACAGATTTTATTGGTGGAGATGTATATTCTAGTTAGAATTGATACATTCAGTAATTACTGGTTTTAATCAGTAGAGAGTCTTTTGAGCAGGTCACTCAGAAGTAGTGACAATTCAGCAAGTCAATTTAATTCAGTCAACAAATACTGGTCACCTGTGTAAGGCTCTGTATTAGCTACTGGGAGGAACACAAAGATGAAAAATAAATTTATCTTAAAGGCCAACATACACTCTCGTATATGATGGCTCAGTGAAAAACCATAGAGGTACAAAGTGCCAGAAGAACACAGTGGAAGGAGAGGCATTCTGAGAGGGGAAATAAAGAAAGAAATCATGGAAAAAGTAGGATGATCCTTTAAGGATGAGTAAGGATTTTGATGGAGGAAGGGAATTTTAAATGTGTATGAGAAAGGGAGGAAGAGAGGAAGCAGAAAAGGAAGAGAAAAGTAGAAGTGTGGATAAGGGGACAGGCTTTCTTGTTCCAGCCATCAGGTTGACCTGGCTTAAGTCAGGCGTTTCAAGGAATGATCCACAGGGCTCCAGAGGCACTGGTGTTTCCTTGGAGCAGAAACCATGCCCTCTCTCTCTATGGGTTCTGAGGGGTTCCTGGTACTGACACTTATTCCCCCAACAAATTTCCAGGCTGATTGGGTTCATAGATCCTGTGCCCTGGTTCCATTTCACCCTTCCTTGTGCAATCCAGGGTAAGATAAAAGCCTAGTTCTTCAGTCTTCACCCTGACTGACCTCCCACTCACCTGAAGAACTTTTGAAAATGGATACACTGAGGCATATTAAGACCCCAGGCTCTGACCCAGTAACTGCAGTTTTGAACAAGTTTCCCAGATGTTTCTGATACTCTCAAAGATTCAGAACCACTGGTCTGGTTGGAAGGCTATAGAGGACACCTTGTTCCATAGATTTCCATAGAAGACAACTGTTCACTCCATCCACTTGGGGCCCTGTTATAGTTGGCATCTAGCAAATGGTGTTGAATAAACACATATGGGCCTAGCTCAACAAGGGGAACAAATAACAAGGGAGGCAGGTCACCTATATTGTAGTCCTAAGCCTAACTTTTCTGTGTGATCTTGGAAAGACCTCTAAATTATCTGTGCCTCAGTGTTCTCCTCTGATAAACGGAGAATGCAGTTGTTTGCCATATAGAGAGTGAAGATGGCTTGGGATAATGTTTGAAATAAGTGCATTGAAAAGCAAAAGCATTTTATAAGCATTTTGGCCTGTGGCATTATCTTTGACTCACTTGGTTCTAGCTCCTTGTGGGCAAGGAATGCTAGCTCATCCCTTTGGAAGGAAACATCCGGTAAAGCACAACACAGAATAGGCCATGGTGGGGACTCCCACAAATGGAAATCCACTGAGCTAAGGTTGTCCTCTGTCAGCACACTAAAATGTCTCCTTTGTCTGTGGGTAATAACTGCAGTTACTATTTAATTAAGAAAGACTTCCAAGGAAGAACAATCAATTTGCAAATTACACGGGGTACAAAGCAGCCAAAGAATCGCTCAGCTATCATGGTAGTTGATGCATACAAAGTGAAAAGAGAGTTCTAGCACACAAGGTTTACCTGGCCCTGCTCTGGTTCTGCAGATTTACAGTCTCCAGAGTTCATCCAAATTGTCAGCTCAGGGAATTTTGATGCATCCGTATATTTCTTAGGTCAGGGGCCAAATCCACTTGGTAGAACACTGTCCCTTTATCAGCTGGAGAAATGAGCAATCTGAAAAAGAATATATAATTCATGACCAAACAGAGCAAAGCATTAAATCAGGAAGCCGACACCAGACCAATTTACGACATTGCTTTACTAAGTGTATTCCCCACTGTGTCATACAACAGCCCATCTTGATCTAAAAACACCTGTTTTGGAGAATGGGGCTCTCTTCAGCGCTGGGGGAGAAAGCAAATCGCTTCAATCAGCAGCCATTTCTGTTGATGGAAAACCTTGTGGCCCTACGCCAGCAACATATAAAAGTAAATAAAAATTGAAGTACAGGTCTGAAAGAAACAGCGACACAGTATGGCTACATTAAAATATTTATGCCCTCAGACTTTGAGACATCCATTACCTACAGTAGTTAATAAGAATGCTGAACTGACCTTGGCTGGGACACAAAACTTCCAGCGCCCAGCAAAACAACTCTGTCCTCCCAAATGCCTTCAGGTAGAGAGAAATATGCAAGGGAGAAGGTGAACTGAGAAATTCTGACTTGGGTCAAAACTCTTGGCCTGGTTTGGTGGGGGAAACTCGTGACTGGAAGCAGAAGAACTATGTGTGAGTCTTTCTTCTGCCAATAATTAGCCAGTGACATTGGGAAATAGCTTCACCTCTAGGCCTCCACCTCTCCTTATGTGTACTATGAAAAATTGGCAAATCCCATACCTGTCTAATTGTGTTCAGATTTTAAATAAAATATTTGACCAAACAGATTTCCAGGCCCTCTCCCAGACAATGAGAATCAGGAGTGGGTAGGCTGCCCTACCCTCACCACTGTGTTTCAGACGGTCAGAGAGTAAAGGGAATCCTGGAATCAATTCCCTCTGAACTGCCTTCCCACACTAACCATCCATGACTAAGTCCTACTCAGTGATATTTCTAGAAAGTACACCCACCCATAGTTCTACACTAAGAAAAACTGAAAATACTTCTCATCGCCTAAGGAATCCCACATTAACAATCTGAGTTAGTCCTACTCAGTGATATTTCTAAGACATACACCTACCCATGGTTCCACACTAAGAAAAGCTTAAAGTATTTCTCTTCGCCTACAGAATCAATGGCTCTGGATTTGGTTCAGACTCTTAGTATGACATCCAAAGCCTTTTTCAAATCTGGCTGCAACCTATTCTCCTACCTTCTTCCTTTCCCACAAACTCTATGTTCTTGGAACCCGGGACTGCTTTCTGTTCCCCAAACCAGTCATTGTATTTCACACCTCCATACATTTACATATGCAATTCCCATTTCCTAGAATGCTTCCACCACCTCAAAATTTTTAATCCTTCCTTCAAGACTTGGTTTTACCATCAGCTTCCATGATTGCATCTAAGAAAACCATTTCTCTTCTCCATGATAGTTATCGTTTGTTTGTATGGCATCCCTCCCACCACCAGCCTTTAGAAGCTCTTCCTTTCTTTTCTTGTGATATGTGCACAGGGTGGAGCAGCATAGGGTAAGGGTTCTCAGGTGTATGTTAAAGGACTCACAAAGCCACAGGACAACACGATGCATTTAACTGGAGCAACAGTTTTCTTCTAAGGTTGGTGGGCATTTTTAATATTTAAAGAAACATGAATACATTATAGAGCCAAGTGCAAAATGTGCATGAAATTTTAACTAAAACAAAAGCCCTCAAACAAATGCCAAGGGAGACTATGGCAAGGCAATCCATGCTCTGCAGCCTCGGCCACCACCAGCTACATCCCAAGAGAAATTTCTCCCTCAGTCTCCTTGACTGGCAGGGTGCTTCATGAAGACATTTGAGAAGCATCACTGAGCCAAGACTTATTCATCACTGATGTTCCCCATTCTTTATCTTCAGCACTGTGCCTGGCATATAGTAAGTGCTTAATAAATTTGTATTTATTGAGTCAAATTTGATTAATTGGTTGGCTAGACAAATGAATGAACAATTTAGGAGCAGCAAAATTTATGTGAAAAAAAATTTTTGCCATATCAAAATCCCCCAAACTGTCAAGATCTCTTCATCCTTCTAATACCAGCCTCCCTTTAATACAATAAAAGTAACATATACTGTCATTATAGGGCATTTGGCACTAACAACTTGAAACTTTAATGAGTTGGACTGGGGTGGGTCACTGTTTGGCCTCAGTTGAAAACATGCACAGATTTGTGTGGAACAAAGTCTAGATAAAATGAAGACCGTAGATTGAATAGTAAACTGAATTGATTCTAATATGATAGAAGAGGAAATGTTTTGGTAACATAATTACTCCCTTCCTTGGTGTTGGGCTTAAATCAGTTGAAATGTATTTCTGCCCCAAAACTAAGCTTCAATAAAAGTTTAATTAACTGTCTAATGACATCCAAAAAAAAAAAAAAATTAAAGCTGCTCGTGGTTGCTCTCCACCCTCACAATTCCTGAAAGCATGTGGGATCATTCTATCAAGAATGAGCCTAATCAATTGCCAGAAGGCAGAATAGCCAGAGAGTGCAAAACAAGTACTGGCAAGGTTCTCTGTAACCTCCAGCTAACTAAACTTGTTTGGTTAATGGTGAAAGTTGTAGGGAGAAAGGGGGGGGTGAAGAAAGGCTGCCTGGGGCAACACAACCCACATTCCAGAAGAGGGGTGGCAATGCAGAGCTGAAGGACCAAATATCAATGTTTTCTCATGTGCCCTCACCTGTAAATACACTCATATAAACAGACCCTCAATCATATAGAGAACTGAACCATGGAGTTAAAGGGCCCTGCATAGCTCACCGCTAATGCTAAGTTGCTTAAAGTTGAAACCAACAAGGACAAATCAGGCTTAGAACAGTATTCTTAAGTACATGGAATGTAAAAAGTATACAAAGCCCTCCCTCTCCCTGTTGCCTGCCAACTCTGCCCCCCACCCCTCACCCCAGCTTCTGCCTTCATTTCTGTCCTGCCTGGCCCACCTGAGGGTCCCACTAGTTCCCTTTTCCCTCTGTACCCTCATAAGCAAACCTCCAAGGCTTGCCTCTTCAACACCTCTCAGTATCTCACCCACCCTCCTCCCTCCACAGCTGCAGTACTAGTTGTTAGGTTAAAATACATCCCAGCGGAACCTCCAAATGTTAGGTCAGGCCCTACGGGGATGTGTGTGCAATCCGGTGCCATGTGAAAGATGCAAAGAATTGTGCAGCAGCTAGATTAGAACACATAGTTTATTTAGAATGTAAATAAGAAAGGTGGGGAGAGAGATTGCTTCACCTTTCCAAGGTAGGGAGTGGGGCCAAAGCCAAGAAACATGGCAGCCATAGCTCAAAAAACCATGTGTACACACCAGATTTTAACAAAGCAATGACTAGAAAGTAAATTAGAAAGAGAGAGAGAAAAGAGAGAGAGAAGATTCACCTCCCCAAGGTAGGAGAAGAGGCCAAAGTTAAGAAAACATGGTGGCCACAGCTTAAAGAACACATGGCCAGATCACAGCTTAGCAGAGCAATGGCTACTGCTGTTTGAAGATGAATGTCTTTGAACTCTTCCCTTTGATGGGGACAATTCTTTAAGGTGATTGGGTGGTGATCTGCTCCACATCATCATGGAGTGGACAGGTAAACGCAGATGGGATGTACTGATTAGTCACATGACCACTGTCATGTTGACGGGGTCTATGTCATGAAGGTCATGAAGAGTTAATTAGGTTAACTTGTTTACAAAACAAGTTGGGGAGGGGGTTGTAAAGCAATTATCAATAGTTGCCTCTGAGAAACCCATTCTGTCTGTGGCTAGTGGATTAGAGGGTAAGTTAAAGAGAACTGCTAGAAAATTATGACAAAACTAAGCAACGTTAAAATGACTGCTCATTGGCTATATTGACTCCATGTTATGTCCTTATACCAGTCCAAGGCCACTACTTTCTCTCTCCCTCTGAGTTGCAGACAATAACTTTCCTGTATTTCCTGCACCTGGAGGGTTTGGGATCCCCCTCTGATTCTTCTCAGACAGCAGCCAGAATCAGCTTCAATATGCAGCTCTCATGGCCATATCATGCCCTTGCTTAAAACTCCTTCATCTTCCCATTTTTTTTTATAGGCTTAAAGTCTTAAACTTTTACCCTGACCTACAAAGATTCTTCCCTTTCTCTCCAATCTCATCTTGCTCCCTTCTCCTCACTGTCAGTACTCTAGGTCACCAGAGTAGGAGGCCTTGGCTTGTACTTCCTCTGTCCAGAAAGCTCTCTCAGCCCATTTTGCATGTTACTCTCCACTCCTGCGTCAGATCTTTCCTGACCTCTTTCTCTAGGCCAGTTCCTCTCATTCATAGCACTTGTTGCAGGTGTATATGCTCATTGTGTAGATGATTTTCATTCTCGTATTTCTTTCACAGCAAATTGTAAACACCATAAAAGCAACGATTATAGGCTTATACTCACTTTGTCATCAGAACTTTGAATAATCTCTGGCACATAGTAGACATTCAGTAAACATTTGTTGAATGAAAAGATGAATGAATAAGTGAACAATTGAATAAGCAAGCTGGAAGTATCCATATAGCAGTTGTTACTATAGTCTCAACAGGAGATGAGTCTGACCTTTCCTTAGAAGGTAGTGTCGGGAGCCATGTGATTATCAAGGAGAGGTGGCCCCCAGTCTATTCGCATCTGCTGAGGCTGGAGTCTTATGGCTGCCTATACCGGATCATCTTGCACACTATTGTGCACTAAAAAATCACACAGGAGTGATCCCTGATCCCAAACACTGTCTTGCTGTCCACCAATTCACTCCTCAGTCAAATGTTACTTTCAGATGTTATTGTTTGTCCTTGATATGCCAGTTAGAGATCACGATTCTCTCCAGGCCCAAATTTTGGGCAGCAAGATCTGCTTCCTGATGGGTGCAGACAGTAGAAACTGTGGGTCTCTTTCTTTAAGGAGTTCAGAGGCACAATCCCAGTTTGGTGTAGGTTTAAAGATACATATATAAAGGCAAACATATAGATACGGATATAGATATTAAAAAGGCGGCACCAAAGACCAAGGGATTAAGAAGTTTGTAAACTCCTGAGCACAGAGATGGATGAGTTCTATACGTTTTTGTACCTTGCATAGCACTTAAGCCCCTACCTATTTTAGTATCAGCTAAATTGAATTGACACAAAAGACTTGAGGAGATGTTAGAATAATATGCAGTCAACTGAAGCAACCAAGCAACTGTTATTTGTCAAGCCTGGGGCATGATGTCACCTGTTCCATAACTACATCCTCTCTCTCTCCCTCTCTCTCTCACTTCCCTTCACTCCCGCCCCCCATGAATGAATGTGACAATATCTAAGCATCTAAGCTCCATGAGTTTCTTAGTGCTAGAATATTATTGTCTTAGTCCGTTTTGGGCTGCTGTAACAAAATACCATCAACTAGGTGGCTTATAAACAGAAATGTATTGCTCACAGTTCTGGGGGCTAGAAAATCCAAGATCAAGGTGCCAGCAGATCTGGTGTCTGATGGGGTCCACTCTCTGGTTTATAGAAGGTGCTATCTAGCTTTGTTCTCATGTGGTGAAAGAGGTGGAAGAGTTCTTTGGGCCTATTTTATAAAGCCCCTAAAATCCCATCCATTTCTAGGACTCTGCCCTCATGAACTAACCATCTCCCCAAAAAACCCCACTTCCTAATACCATCACCTTGGGAGTTAGAATTTCAATATGTGAACTTTGGAAGGACACAAACATTCAGACCATAGCAAAGATCATAATGGGATTTTAGAATCAGAAAAGATTTTATAATTATAGCTTTGTAACTAATACCATAAAAATTTAGTATTAAGAATGAAAACATCCATGTATCTAAAAGACAGTAGCTGCTTCTCTACAAAGGAAAAATATCAGTCATATTTCACCAGTTAATAAATGTTCACCAGTTGGCAGTAGTCAAAAAGAAAGGAGAAAACATGTTGGTAATACATCATAAGTATTGAAAGCTGTCAGCTTTCCTCAGGTGAGTGAAAAATCCTGGCTATATAAGGACAGATTTTCTCCAGATAGCAAGACATCATACTAAATGCCAACTTCATCTCACTTAAAATGCTGGGCTGGAAGTTCTCCCAAGCTGTCAGTCAAATCAAGCCTGCAACTGCATTCTGTACGTGAACTGGTGGACCAGTTCTGAGTCTGAAGAAAGAAGGGGAGGGGAGGGAAGCCTATGGCTCAGATAAGCTGCATTTTAAAACAGACATAAAAGGAATATAGGCCAGCTTGTAGAGAAGCTCACATTTAAAAAAAAATGTTTTTGTTTGGGTTTAGGGAACTTTTAAACTGCAGTCGTTAGGCTCAAAAGTTGACTCTCATGCTATTATGGTCTTAAAAGGAATTGACAACTGGGTGGAATGAAGGAACAGTGCCACTGAAATCTTTATGAGTAATCTGAAATGAAATGCTTTAAACCAACTCTCTTCTCAAGCAGGCCTCTGCAGATGCTACACAGATGACATCTTTCTTATCATAAAAATGATGGAAAGTGCACAATAGAGGTATTCAAAACCAATGATTACCAGAGATCACTTTCATTAGAAGTACAGGATCAGAACTTGGACTCCATTCTGGAATATTATACTTCTTGCCTCCTCACAGCCACTTGGACTAAAAAGCCATTTTAAATTTTAAAGGTTATGACTATTGAATCAGCAAACCAGGACTGCACATAGGTGCAGACCTTGTGCAAAAAGCCCATTCAGGTTTCCCCTGAGGTACAGAGCATGGACAATAGGAAGAGAAACGAGATGGTTCTCATGCTTTACATTCAAGAAAGAACACTGGTTTAGTACTTTGCAATTTGGAAAGTCCATCATCATATGTGTCCTTCCAGAGCCTGTGAAATGATGAGGTGGGTGTTTTCCACATTTCCCACCTTTTTTGTATATTACAGCTAAGGCACTGAGAAGGTAATGATTTCCCCAAGGTCACACAATAGACAGTGACAGTCAGGACTTGAACTCAGCTCTTCTTTCTTGAGATTCCATTTGTTTCCAGTACAAGAAGTTGCCTCTGTGAACCACAACAGTAATGTGATGATAGCACTTGCCTTTATCACTTTATAATTCGCAGGCCCTTCACTTTGCACTATCTTACTTATCCTCTCAAAAAGCACATCCAGATGTCCTCCATCCTCTCAGCAGAATGACTAGGAAAGAGTGAAACTATTGTTCCAGTAGAGTGAATTAAAAATGGAGAGGTAGATGGGAACTGCTTCCTGAACTGTTCCTGAATATTTGTATCTCTACCAAGTGCAGACGCTAGGTTAGACCAGAAAGTATCATGAGAAATTGTAAAGCATGAAAATTTGCATTCTTTTTAAACCAAACCTTCCACAGATAGTGCTATACCACAACAGTAGACTTTAAGGTCTTCTCCTAAGCTAACTTGTTGATATAGTCCAAGTTATTATGAACTAGGAAGTAATAAGAGTACATTCCTTGGACAGACACAGTAATTTCTGACCGGGCTCTGGAGCCTGGTGAATATAAATAATGAGAGTAGGCTGGTATGCAATCATATGTTCCATCAGCCAGTGCTGACAGTTTACAAAATGCTTTCACATAACAATATCATTTAATCCCCACAGCAATATTATTGTTGGATATTGTTAGTAGTTTATGTTTATTTTTAAGTGACTGAAGTTTGAGGATATTACATGATACACCCATGTTTACACAAAACAAGGAAATTTTGGAATGAGAAGCAGTTAACAGGCCCTGAGCCCAGGACTCCTCAAGCTTCCTCCTGAGCAGTAAGTACTGAAGTTGTCCATGGTTGACTATCCATTGCTTTCAATCTGTCATTGACTAGATCTATCCTACCTCTCTTGAACCACTCTTGTTCTGTTTCCTTTTTCTTTTGTGTACACAAACTTCTTTCCATTTTTTTCAATCCCATTAGTTTTCAGTCTAAGCTACTTGCACTTTGTTTGCCCTTCGTACATTCTTTCTCACCCTCTTAAGAAAATTTTCCGAACTCTAACTCCTCTTCCTGGTTGGTCTCCCTGATTCAAAAGAAGCAAGATATTTGCCTGACATCAGCACCTACAAGCATGGGAAACAAGTGAAAACAGAAATGGTGGACAAAAGGGGCAAATGTTATCAATATTTCCCAAGCCCTCAATGTGTTTTAAGGGTTGCACGTAAGGTATTGCCTGCAATGTCTTCGCTGGAGTCACTTCTTCTAGGCTTATGATCATAATTTTCCTCCAGTGTGTTCTTCCTCATACGTGCTTTCTTTTCCTTGTCCTTAAGGTCCAAGGACTCTCTGAGCAAGGTGAGCCAGCCTATAGGAATGAGGGAGGAGCCCTCACTGCTGGGAGAGCACCTCTTGCTGCCAACAACTGTGTGACCTTTCCACAGGGCACACTGTGTCCTAAGAAATTAACCTCCAAGAAAAAGAGAAAGTGTAGAGTTTGGAAGGCTGGGAAAATCTCTTGCAACTTGACCTGGTGTGCCCACACATGCCCTGGCAGCTTACTGAATACAACAACTTTCTTAGTTACCTTTTAGAAAATCGCATTTTTTTTTCAATGTTCTGGAAACAGAAACTTTGGTTGCATCTGACGCCAGGCATGGGAGCTGTTGTCAACTGGTAAGTTGTCTTTAAAAGTCTGAAGACAGTTGGCCACAGATATTTCCAATTTAAGAGTTTCTGAATGGCCTTTAACCAGGCCTTTTATTACTTCTAATAGTCATTTGATGGGAAGTAAAGTGACTATAAATTAGTGCCTACTAATTTTTCATAATAAAATACTGGTCAATTTATCTTTCGAAAAAAAAACCACAGGCTTAGAGAACATATGAATCTGTTCCCAGTGTACCTGCTGACTTTCTAAGCAATCTCAGATGAGCAAGACAACTGCTTTGAGTTTGGGTTTGAGATGGAGGTTACAGCCCTCCTCACCTCCTATGACCAAAAGAAAGTGAAACCATGCAGGTAAACTCACCCAGCCACCAGGGATGGAGGCTGTTTGACCCAACCAAACAGATAGAAAATCATCAACACTCTGGATATTTCAAACAGTGACAAAAATTTGTCTTTGCCATTTGTTGTGGGCCTAGGAAACTTGAATGAGTGATGACTATGTCTGGAGATCACGAAGAGGACACTGCATCCTCTGGCTTCTTTGAAGACTGCGGGTGACCAGATCCCAAACAATGTATCTTCCTTCAGCTTGCATTTTTTCTGCTCATAATTCCTCCAGGACAGTCTGTAAAGACTTTTTAAAAAATTCCTTGCAAAATCTTGGTTCTTGCCTCCAGTTATACAACAGGCTAAGCAAGAAGCAGATCAGGTTCCACACAGCTACAGGCTGAGCCCTGCAACATGCCCACCACCTTCCTTACTGCTTGTCATCCTAGGCTGAACACCTGAGTTAACATCATACCTTTGACTCTCAGCACTGGACTAAGGATAAATATGGCTGTGGTGCAGGAATGTGAGTCTAGCCTAGGCTGACATCCACCAGTCCCTCCCTTTCTAGCCTTATCTAGTCCATTTCCTTTCATATTCCCAAAAGTTCCTTCAAACTGAACTCATTGCTGGAGACTATAGAGGCCACTATGTTTTTCTATTCCTGTGCCTTACTCATTTCATTCTCTCCACCTGAACAGCCTTCTCCTGCACATCAACATGTTCTAAACCTACCTGTTCTTTACAATCCTCATCTTCTATAACTGGTTCTGTGAAACCTTCCCCAATTCACTCTCCTACTCTCTGCTCTGACTATGAACAGTAACACTGGAATTTTAAGAAGAATGTAGGAACAATATCCCTGCCCTTAACAAGTGTACAGTCTACTTGGGGAGACAATAAGCTAATAAAAGGACAAGGTCATGTAAGATTTAATGCCAGGAAGATCTATGGTGATAATAATCACTGTTTATAGAACACTTCCATGTGCAAGTGCTATGAAAGAACCTTATTTGTATTATTTTATTAAATCATCACCATAGCTCCAGGAAATGATAAGCACACTTTGTAGATGAGGAAGCTAAAATTCAGAGATGTTAATACATTATCTAGGATGCATAGCTAGTAGGACTAAGCCTAAGCTCTTAGAAACCACAGTACATTGCTATCTCATTTTCTCATTTTCATAGACTTCCCGTTTAAAAATACACTGAGTTTTAATAACCAAATTGTAAAATGAACAAAGGGTCTGAATAAACATTTCTCTGAAGAAGATACATAAATGGTCAAGAAGCACATGTAAAGATGTTCAGCATCATTAGTCATAAGAGAAATGCAGATTAAAACCACTTCACACTCACTAGGATGACTATAGTCAAAAAAGATACCACAACAAGTGTCAAGGACGATGTAGAGAAGTTGCTGTGGAAAAGAACCTGCCAGTTCCTCAAAATCTTCAATGTAGGGTTTCCATATGACCCAGCAATTCCACACCAACATATATATCCAAGAGAAATAAAAACATATACCCACGAAAAAGTTTACATGAGTGTTCACAGCAGTCTCATCCTTAATGACCAAAAGTGAGAACAATCTAAATATGCATCAACAAAAAAGTGTATAAATAAAATGTGGAATATCCATACAAAGGAATATTAATCATTTCTCTTCATAAAGAGAAATGAAATACTGATACATGCTATGACATAAATGACATTTGAAAATATTAGCCGGGCTTGGTGGCTCAGCCTGTAATCCCGCGCCTTTGGGAGGCTGAGGTGAGTGGATTGCCTGAGCCCGTGGGTTCGAGACCCGCCTGGGCAAGCAAGACCTCATCTCTACAATAAATCAAAAAATCAGCCAGGC
>CAUYQG010258608.1:0-50838 GCA_963574415.1 Tarsius wallacei
GATTGCCTGAGCCCGCGGGTTCGAGACCCGCCTGGGCAAGCGAGACCTCATCTCTACAATAAATCAAAAAATCAGCCGGGTGTGGTAGCGCGTGCCTGTAGTTCCAGCTACTTGGAAGGCGGAGGCGGAAGGATCGCCGGAGCCCAGCAGGTCGAGGCTGCGGTGGCCGGGAGCGGCCACCGCACTCCAGTCTGGGCAACAGAGTGAGACTCCACCTCAAAAAAAAAAAAAAAAAGAAAAGAGAAAATAATGCCCTGTGGCAACAATAAAATTTCCAAAGAGATAAATTCCAACAAAAACAACATTTCAAACCTATTATGTTTCTAAAAATAAAATGGTAGACTATATGAGATTAAATTTATAGTTACTTTACATTAGATTCTGATCATTTATGTTATTTTGCTGTCAGTAAAACTTATGATTCAAGTGAAGTAATTTGGTGCTAAAGGGTCTCCAGAATTTAACCTAAATGTATTATATTTTTGCTTAAGTGTAATCTGAGGATAATGTAGCTATATACTTTTAGCTTGCACATATGTGGTTTATAGTACATTTTGCTAAATATCTTAGAATTATTGGAGAGGAATTTTCAGGAAGAACCCAAACTATCATCACACTGTTCATTTTCTATTTGCCTCTTGGGTTCATTGTTCCTCCCCCACCTTTTTCCTTTTTTGTCTTGTTTTGAAAGAGCATAGCATTTTTATGATTTTCTCCCAGCATTAGCATGTCAGGTATATGCTGTTTTTACTATACTCTTTTTGCTATTTGTAGGATGTCAACATAGAATTATGACTTGTTGAAATAGAAGTTAATACTATTATTGCTTGTGTAAAATGCAAATATAACACTTCAACTGCATTTATTGCCTTCTGCCTTTTATGTTTTTGTTGTCATATATATTTATTATCTATATGGTATATTTATAAAATATATGTATACAATAAATATTCATTTGTATCTGTGCACATCTTTTCTCTTTATTTTGTCCTTCATCTCTGTTCTTTCAGCTGAGATCATTATTTTCCTTCAACCAGAAGTATTTCCTTCAGTATTTTCTTTAGTAAAAAAATCTGTGTTGGTTTATTTAACTTTTTCTTTGTTTAAAATTACAAACACACACACACACACACACACACACACACAAACACACACACACTATACCCAACATATATATGTAATGTTTATAAATATAAGTAAATATTAAATGTACACATGTATTTTACCTAAATAATTAAGGTATAGGACAGCAGATTTCTCAGTAAATACAGTGGAAGCCAGAGACAATGAAATTAGCTGTTTGTCTTGTTTTTGGTTATTTGATGATATATTTATCTTGTATTCTCTTCTCTTCGTGTTTGGTTTCCAGTGGTTTAACTATGGTTTATCTAGGTATAGTTTTCTTTGTATTCACCTAGCTAATGGTTTGTGGTACTTTCAGGATCTATGACTTGATACTTGTTGGCTTTCATTTTTGAAAATTTTTAAATCATTTTTGCCTCAAAACTTGTTTACATTTTTTTTGTTTCTTCTTAAATTCTTTCCAGTTGGGTCTACAATTTGAATAACATTAGAACTTTTTCTGTACTCCATTTATTTGTTACATTCATTTTTGTACTTTTCTCCTTTTTTTATTCTCCATATTCACTCCAAATATTTTCTGCTCATCTGTATTTCATTTCACCGATTCCCTCTTCAGCTTTGTTTAATTTGCTGTTAATATAATTTATTGAGTTCTTAATTTTAGTTATTATATTTTTGACTTAAAGCATTTCTATGTGACTTTCAAAAATAACTTTTAGTTCATGGCCACACTTCTCCCTCTTATTGTGAATTATTGACTTTTTAAATTTTCTCCTTCCCCCAAATTATTGAATATTTATCACTTATTTTAAATTCCATCCTTGACAACTCCAATATCAAGATCCAGTCAGTCTATTTCATATGTTTTCCCTACTGATATGCCTTCTAAATTTAAAATCATATGTTATATACTTAATATGGAAACAATGGTAGACAAAATTTGAGGCTCTGAATCATACTATCATTCTCAAGAAAGGATTTCTCTTTTGCTTGTGTCAAACAATATGTTTTGGAATAACTTACCTTAAGTCAATCAGCTGCTTAGCTGATATGAGGGTCAGTCTACTTTATTTGTGAAGGTTTTTCTTTTTTTCTTCACCCTTACTTTTATTCTGCAGCCTTGCAGAGGTCCTGACTGAAATGTAGGATGTTTACCAGGGTCTTTTCTTTTTGATGGGACCAGAATTGAAAATATTTCCTCTCCAACTTTGTAAGGCTCCTGGAAGCTCTGATAATTTTCTCAGCTTCTCAATTCTGAAATAGAATTAGCAAATGTCTCAAGAAGAAAATCCATTCTGACTGTTGGGCTCACCACTCTATATTTTTTTTTTTTTTTCTTTTCCATAGTATGTTGGCTTGCTGAAGTACTAACTACCTTAATAACCTTCTAAGGTTATCAAACAAGTGGTTTTCATTAATGTTTTATCTAGCTTATCTGATTATTGTCTATAAGAGGTTTGTTGTAAACAAGCAAGTATGCCATTGTTGAAAGATTAACAATATAATAGGGAAATTCAAATTTAAAATACCAATTTTGCAATTTAGTTAAAAATATAAAAAGATATTCATTTATTATACTATATATATTTTGAAGTTGTTATATTCTTAGTATCACACATACTGTTTAGATTACCAATTTAAATTTCAAAAAAGAAATAAAATGATAATCTGCTTCATGAAAAATATTTATTTATGTTTTTTAGAGACAGAGTCTCCCTCTGTCACCCAGGCTGGAGTGCAGTGGTGCGATCCTAGGTCACTGAAACCTCAATCTTCTGGGCACAATCTTCCCACCTCAGCCTCCTGAGTAGCAGGACTATAGGTGCATGCCATCACTCCCAGTTAATTTTTATATTTTTGGTGAAGATGGGAGTCTCACTGTGCTTCCCAGGCTGATCTTGAACTCCTAGCCTCAAGTGAGTCTCCCACCTTGGCCTCCTAAAGCACTGGGGTTAGGCAAGAGACACCATGACCCTATGGAAAATATTTTATGGAAAAACTGACTATTCCAGTACTTTTCACTATGAAGAAAATTGTGAAAGATAACAAATATATATTTTATACAATATGAAAAGTAATAGTATGCCTAATTTCAGTACCTGGTTTTTGAAGAACAATGTACTATTTACTCCCTCTTCATGTGTGACATACTTTGATAAGTTTAAATAGTTTAATAAAATGTAAATAATGAAATAGATAGTTCCTTTATAATATTTTATCCCCATTGATACAAATTTATCTCAAATCTTTCCATTTTATTGGCATAAAGTTGGTTAACGTGTTTTCTTACTATGATTTACCTTTTCTTTTTATATTTTAATCTTATCTTTTACATTACTTCCTTTTGTTCCTGGTACATACATATTGTTTCTCTCTTGTCTCTTCCTCTCTGTAAGTCTTTATGTATTTTATCGCCTTATTCAAAAAGAATCTTGTAGCTTAGGACCTCTTAACTATATGTTTGTGTCTGTTATGCATATATGTGATGTGCTAGCAACTGATTTCTGTTTTTTAAATACTCTGAATTTGTATTTAATTTTTTCATTTGAATATTTAGTTCATTTGATTTTAGTGTTTCTTAAAAAATAAGAGCTTTTTAAAGACAATACTTGTCCATTCTCTGTTTTTAAAAAATATATGTATTATAAACGACTTAGATGATTAGTCTTCATTCTTAATTAGATGAATTTAACTTTAATTATGTTTGATGTGACTACTGTTATGTTCATCTTATTTTCTGCCATATCTGTCAGCCTCACTCACCACTTTTATTCTTTTATGTTTAAATCAATACTGTTGTTTGGAGCAAAATAGATATTTTGAGGAATGAACTCACCTTGAGAAAAGACCATTTCATTATTACATCATGAGTCTTCAAATAACATGCAAAAGCCATATTGCCATTTTCAGGATTCTTTTTGTTGATGTAGATATCTGACAGATGATGTGAAAGTAGAAAGTTCCAAAAACTTGTAATACCAAGTTGAGGTCAATGATTTAATCTTGAGTTCAATAAACTTAAAAAAGTTAAAAGACTTTTTGTGGCCAGATGCTTAGTAGGTAAGCAACCACAAACAATAATAAATCCTTTTTATGACCATATGAATTAGTGGTTTGAATGGAGTAAAAGTCCAGGAAGTTTCACTGAAAACCAAGTATTGGATGGAAGGTCCACCAGGACATTGAATACACTGCAAAATGGTGTCAGGATTTGGGATGTAGGAAAGGGATGTTGAGCTAGGTTCTAATGTCCTTGATATATGAGGGACACAAGTAATCAGAAATAATAGACAATATGGTCAAATTGCATGAATCTCAAAAGAAGAGAGGCTTTATTCAAAGGAAAAAAGAAATAGGAGTCTTTAAGAAGTAATGGAAGTTAATGATGCCATCCATACTTCTGGTCACTAAGCAGTCTCTACATGAGAGTATTGTAGGTGAGGTGCCTTCCTCAAGGGTATTCAAGGCCTCTTTAAGTCCAGGAGATAATAGAGCTGTTCAGTAGAGAGACTGAGATTGTGATGTAGCTTGTTAACCATAGAGATTTCTTGCTGGAAAATAAAAAGACTTGAATCTTACCATAATGGAAAAGGCAGAGAACTTCTAGAGAAGGAGTAGATGATTGTTGGGAAGAATATATTGGGAAATGACTAAAGAGAACAGCATTGTGCAATGAGTTGGGTTATGAAGTGATTAAGTCCAGCAGTCTCATGGTGGCTGTGAATTTCTTTGGGTATCTCAGCATCAGCCAAGTCTGAATTTATTGCATTTCAAGAGAGTCCTCCTCTCTGTAGCATGAGGTCTCTAGATTTTAAAGCCACGTTTAATTTGAATTGGCTTATATGCACTTTTGAAAGAAAGCTCAAAGCTGTTCTCATTTTGATTTCTAAAGGGAAATTCCTGGCTTGTGCTTGCTGAGACTAAGGCCAGAAACCCTGAGGCTTGTGGCTTGGTCTCTGTGCCATTAGGAAGTGTGCTCCTTGGTGTTTTGTAAGAGATATAGCCATTTTATGCCTTCCTTATCTATTTTTTTAATCAATTAAAATATGTTATTTTGTAAGATTTTCCTATTCCAAGGACTTTTATAGCTACATAGCTACCACTATTAAATGCCCAATATGTACCAGGAACTGCCTAATTGGTTTGCTTGCAATAACTTACTTAATCCTCACAATAAACCATTTTACAGATTGAGTCATTGTGGTGCAGAAAAGTTAATGTGCTCATGGTCAGCAGCTAGTAAACAACAGAGCTAGGATTTTAACTCAGGCTGTTATAGTTTCAAAACCTGTAATGTTCACCACCATACTGATGTTTTCTAAAAATTTTTTTGGTAATAGGGATCACCTGAGATATATATGTATATATATTTTTTTCTCAATGCATAAGGAGATTTAATCAAGAATATTTACATTAGTCTTGTTTGTAATAGCTCCGCCCCTCAAAGGAAATGGTAACTATCTATTAACGGTACAACGAATAACATACCTTTTGCTATAGTCACTAATAGAATATTATAGCGCACTTAAATCAACCAGAGTTTTACATGTCAGTATCACTATTGCTCAAAAAAAAAGTTGAGAAAAAACAAATTACATCTGAGATATTTATTAAATATACTGAAAATTTTGATTCAGTAGCCTGAGGTGAGCCCAACTTATTTTTACTTCACTCAATTTTGGTAAACACTGTGTTGGATGGTGCTGCTACCCCTCTACCTCTATACTTGCTGGCAACGGGTCAGGTAGCCTCTAATCTCTCTTTCCATGGCTCCTGGATGCTGCCCATGAAAAGGACGGCTGAGTTTTGACTTCCCTTCTATCCTTTTTGAGGTTGAGACTAGAGTTCTGCCTGGATTAGAATTGCATTGGATACAAAAGGAAAAACAACTTGGTTTCCAATAAATTTCCTGTTCCCTTCAATCTTCAATACTTTCTGTCCTTGGATTTCTGTTGGCTCCTGTATTCCTGACTTTCTCTGATTCCAGCTGGCTGTTGCTTCCTTCCCTCCCCCTACTCCGTGTTCTTGTTTTTTCATTAGCTCTGAGCTCCTCCAAGTCTTCTGGCTTTCTTTATGCTTATTCACTCTGTGCTATAACTTTCCCTGACCCTTTCTTCTTTCCTTGTCTACTCTCTTCCAACTTTAGCTTAGTTTTTGTTTAGTTTTATTTTTCCTAATCAACCAAGGGGCTACACTGTGCATCCCCATAAGTTGATGGGTCACTCTCACTTAACCCAGGGTCTTTAAGGAGATAGAGCAAAATTATATATTTGGTGACCATCATTTTCACATAAATTCTTATTTGAAAGTGATTTCTAGCCTGCGTGAAGTCCTAATAATAAAAGCAAAGTTTAGAATCCCAGTTTCCTAACTCTGTTCTGACTATGTACTTTTAGTCAAAGTAGGAGATGCAAATTAGCTGCCCAGGCGAGCCAAATACAACTGCTGGAAATATTTTGTTTGGTCAGGACTACACTTGTGATATAAGTACATATGAATGCCTTTTAGCAGAACTTGCACTATTTATTCATATACTTAGCAGCTTCAGGCATCAAGGTTATCTTCCTGTGCTTATGGATATTTGACTTTTTGATTTTGATGCAAAATTACATGGGACTATTTTAATAAAAGCATTGAGGACTTTTCTGAACCTAATTTTCCACAGTGCAAGGCCTAATCATAATAATTCAGCAGGTGATAAATTATCTTTCACTTAGAAGGTCGCCCTCTTCCCTTTTGGAAAATCTTTTTTTTTCTGAGTGATAAGAGTTTAGTCCTAAGTGAGCATTCAAGTGTTTTTAATTTCTTCTCTTGGACCTAGCCATATTAACAAGCCAATTTTTATGTTCTTTTCTTACAGGAAAGAATACTGATTGGTGGATTTTGTTCCCAAAACTTTCATTCTAAAGTCAGGCTTTGACTGGGCATGGTGGCTCATGCCTGTAATCCCAGCACTTTAGGAGGTCAAGTGGGAGGATCACTTGAGGCCAGGAGTTTGAGACCAGCCTGGGCAACATAATGAAAATTTGTCTCTACCAGAAGGAAAAAAAAATTATCTGAGACCTCACTACTTGAGAATCTGAGATAGAAGGATCCCTTGAGCCCAGGAGGCTGCATTGAGCTATTATCATGTCACTGTACTTTAGTCTGGGCAGCAGTAAAACCCTGTCCCTCCAGCTTGGGTAACAGAGCAAGGCCTTGTCTCTAAAAAGAAATAAAATAAATCATAAAACCAGACTTTACATGTAAAAAACTGAGGATGCTATGGAGAATTATTCAAGTTCATGGGGTTCATATTTTTAAAGTGATTTTTTCCCCATATAAATTATATGACTGCCAAATGATAACAAGAATGGAAATTGCTATGAAAATTTTTGAAAACTAAGCAAAAGCTGTGGATTCTAGGTGATCAAGAAGAGGCCAGAGCTTTGAGTTCCAAACACACTTTTGGTAGGTAGAACTGAGGCTTCCTTCCCTGGTCTAAAGAGAACTGGGCTCTGACCCCCTGATACTAGTGACGTGGGAAGGATCACTGTGGGAAGAAGGGGCAAGGTATATGAAAAATGAGAAATAGACTGGCCAGAGCTTCTAGCCCCAGGGCAGAGCCAAGGCCACATTTTCATTCTTCATGGCTATGTTCCTTTGAAAGCTCTGTCCACATTCTGCTTTATATTTGGATCACTTTTCCCCCCTGCAATTCTCGCTTGAAATTCATTTAAAAACACAAGCCTGTAAAGTTGTTGTAATTCAGTGTGGGGAGAGTTAGTGATGACAGTAGCAGTTTTTTACGGTGGAGGTGGGTTTGAGGGTCAGGTAGGAGTTGGATAGAAGGAAGGGATTCCTGGTCAGAGTAAGTTGGTTGAGGATTTTTGGGTAGAATTAATAGAGTGAAATAATGGAGACTTACTTATTTAGTTGTGTGTGTGTGTGTGTGTGTGTGTGAATACATATAAATCTATATCTGTATCCACATTCCTCTGTCTCACTAATCTATCATCTCTTACAAGAAAAAAAAATAATGCAAAGACCCCATAATCTTAAAAATTGATGTATGTTGTTACTAATTTGATTTGAAGATGGATGCACACTCACTTTTCACAGGTGTTGGGACAGTATTTTGGTCATCGCCTTCACCTCTTCCTCCAGCCAATCCCAACTCTTGTGTAGTGCCTAGTGGATCCATCCTTTAGTGGACTTAAATATATTTTAAAAGTATTTATTTCACTGTGAAATAAAAGATGGTCATAGGTTAATGTTGAAGTCAAAATATGAATCTTATTTTTGTTAGACACAATATCTGCTTTTGAGAATTTTGATGTAAGAACTGATAATTCCCTAATTTTTAAAATGATATGGGACAGTTCATACCTTCCATTTTGCAGAAAACTTTTAGACCTGGTCAGATATTAAAGCTGAGAAAATTTGGCACTCTATTTGACTAGAGTTTAGGATTGTGTTTAAAAGACCTTATTTTCTTCATTAAATATGCTGCCTTCCAAATATGAATGAATAGATTTAAATTTCTCTTTATTACATATATAATATTTGTACTGTTATATTGAGGGCTTCTTAAAGGGTGCGGCTATATTTTATTTATTTTTCTGTTTTCCCAATGGCCTAAGCACTTAGATATTCATTAAATACTTATAGAGGTAAATCGTTTGTATGTGACAAATAAAGCAAACATTCATGGCATAAACTTCAACTGATTTTAGTCAAATTATCTGCCTTTCAGATTGGCAATATTTAAATGTATATATAAAATATAAATAAACATATATAAATATTAAATACGTATATTTAATTATCTCAATGATACTATTTTTGACTGCTTAAATTAGTTGTTTTAGATCTTATTTATCATTTTTCATATTAGACTCCAATGCTTATCTTTAAATCCTGGTGCTACTTTTATGAAATTTGAAAACTTAGATGTTTCTTTTTTTGGCTACTGTTACAAAAGTCAGAGAAATTAGAATCTAACTTTTCATTCATTTTCCATATCTGTGTTTCTATTAAGTTAATTCACACAGTGCACACTATGCATGTTCACATAACTCCAATTTACAAGAGAAGGAGTAGAGACATTGAGGGTATAACGATCCCCTCAGGGTTCAGCAGCTTCTCCATTGCAGTGTCTAAGCTATGGTCTTCAGCTTAGGATTCAGCATTCGGGCTCATTCTCCCACCAAGAATGAGCGCGTCAAATGTCACCTTCTGCTTGTAACTTTCCAAGTCACGCTTCCTTGAATTTGTGAAGTAGGGAAATGCAGATGGCAGGAAACTTCAACTACATAAAAACGCCTTTAATACAAGTTTTATTCTATGAAATCAGCATTTCATAAAGTCTTTTTGGTGAACTTTATTAAGAAGCAATGGGGTCTAGGAAGCTTGGCAAACAATGAGGCAGGAAACCCCAAAGAGAAAATGTCTGTCAGACGTTTTTCCTTCTGGGTTTTCCTTCCAAATGTTTTTGGATCTTGGAGGAAGTTAAGTGGCTCTCTGCCACCACTCTTATACATCTGTAACCCACTGGGTGTACAGACTCTGGCATTCACTTTTTAAATTCTTGATTCAATCTGTATTTATTTCACTGTGAAATAAAACCTGGTCATAGGTTAATGTTGAAGTCAAAATATAAATCTTATTTTTGTTAGACACAATTTCTGCTTTTGAGAATTTTGACGTAAGAGCCGATAATTTCCTAATTTTTAAAAATGATATAGGACGGTTCAAACCCTGACTTTTATAGAAAACCGTGGACCTGGTCAAACATTAAAGCTGAGGGTGATTTGGCGCTCTATTTTTCTAGGTTTAGGATTGTGTTTAAAAGACATTTCCAAGTCCTGTGGAGAAACAGATGGAGTTATTCAGGGTTTCACTCATGAATGTCTGCTATCACTTAGCTCCCATTCCCTCATGACAAGATTTTAATATTTAATTTAATATAATTCTACTAAATGCATACTCTAGAAAATATTGCAAGGAAAGCTTGAGCTAAAGAAGATGGAACATAAAGCTTGCAGAAATACTCATATCTAGAGTGTTAGATCTCTTAAATCTACTTGCTCATTAAAGGATGTGTTCAGATGTCAACCTTTCGATGAGGAAGATATAGTGATGACTTATTATATAAAATGTCAACCATCTGTCTTAATAAAGAAGTATTATATGGGGGCAGTGGTATTGTTTTAACATACTTGCTGTAGATTTGTAACTGACTTATCACATAGGACAAATGAAATAGGAGATACAACACAACACATTAGATTTTTTAATACATTAGATGTGAATAGAGTATCATTAACAAGAATTTGGCAAATTATGTAATAATAATAATAATAATAATAATAATATCATATACTCTCTATCAAATAGGAAATTTATTTCAGTGACTTTACTAGAAAGGCTTTACAAAATTTCCTAACTCATCATTCTTCAAAGAAGATTCTTTTATTCTCATCTTCAATGTGAAGAAATAGAGACTCAGAGAATTAATAAAACTCACTCCAGGTCACTCACCTGATGAAAGTACTGGACTTGAACTTACATCAGATTCCAAGGCCTGTATTTTTTTCACTACATCATGTCAGCCGATCAACTCGTAGGAACTTCAGTTATAATAATAACATTATCTAGTACTCATTTTAAGATAACTTTAAAAAAATCTTTTAACACAGTGGTCCCCAACCTTTTGACATCAGAGACTGGCTTCATGGACGACAATTTTTCCATGGACTGGAGTGAGGGGGTGGTTTCAGGATGATTCAAGCACATTGCATTTATTGTATACTTTATTCCTATTATTATTACAATGTAATATATAATGAAATAATTATATAACTCACCATAATGCAGAACCAGTGGGAGGCCTGAGCTTGTTTTTCTGCACAACATGGTTCCTTCTGGGGTAATGGGAGACACTGACACACAAAGTGTGTTTCTTATGTCAGTCTACTCTGTAATCTCATTTTGGTTGTTGTCACTGCAGAAAACCCTGCTTCACAAAGGATATTGGAAGTGGAAGCAAGTTTTTCAGTGCTGATCTGACAGGAGGCAGAGCTCAGATGGTAATGCAAGTACAAGTGATGGGGAGCGGCTGTGAATATAGATGAGGCTTTGCTCACTTGCCTGCCACTCACCAACTGCTGCGTGGCCCGGTTCCTTATAGGCCACGGATTGGTACCAGTCTATGTTACCAATGCTTACAGTTGGTTACAAATGCTTAGGATGATGCAGTTCAACTTCTATCATTAATTCGTTATGAGACCCAACATTTACAATGTTAGGTGGAAGTACATGAACTAACCACTATTCTTTCAGAGACAGATTATTCAGATTAGTTATTCTATAGTTCTTTGTAACTACTCATGATCTTGTCCTTTTATTCCGCACATGCCACACCATTAGATCACCCTTAAGTAGCTTTGTAGGATATTTCTGATACATACATCCTTTCTTAGTTCTTAAGGAAATAGCTCAAACTCAGGGCAAGTATAATTGACTCAGAATCATCAAAATATTAAATTTATATAAAATATATTATTGCATTTATACCAAATGTTGTGTATGTAGATTTCACATACATAGTGAAAGCTCCTGGATAACTTCTATTGGAAACATCTATTTCCTTTAATTCAACCATTTAATTTTTGTTCTTGTTTCTAAGAGACCATCTGAAACTGTAATGTATAGAGTACAGTGCAATCAATGAAATAAGATAATCTTAGTCATCTAGAAGTCCTTAAGGTGCCATTGTGAGGTTGATAAAAATATTTGTTAATAAGATATGGATTGTTGGAAGAACATAAAATAATGATTTCTTATCATTTGTCACAAGAAACATAAAAATAAAGATGGTGAAACAAATTGCACATGATTTATCATAGATTTTAAAAACGATAATGTATGAGAATGAAAAAATAGTGCCAGGACAGTGTTTTAATACCCACAGCTCCACCTCTATAATACAAGCATCATCATACTTTTATTTGGGACACGAGGAGCCCAGAACACGTCACATCAGGACTGAGCACTTGAACTTGAATTTGTACTATCACTGAATGTATTTCCATGAGGCTGTGGTGTCCTTCCATTTCTGCGCAGAATTTCTTAAAGCTGTGCTGCAAGGGTGAAACGTTGAGATGGTCAGGAGTTCCTTATGCCCTGTTTCAATAGCTCCTGGTTCCTCCTCTCCAGTGGTGCTTCAGTCTGTGATGCTGCACTACTGACCTCTCAGGATATTTGACAGCACTTCTCCCTCTTTTACTAAAGGTGAGAGCAGGAAAAGCCCAACAATTTCACAAGCTGTTGGGAAATATGATTCTTGTCATTCATTTTGTGTGAACTCCTATTTAGTTAGTTTTGATGAAGCCACATGTAAAACTTGATATCAGGTTCTTTAATTATTCAAAATACTTGTAGTAACTCTCTTCTGTCTTCAGAATCACAGTATATTTGGGAACATTTTCTATTAATCAGTAGATAAAGTAGAAAGTGAATGCTGAGAACACTTTCACAAAGTTCAAAATATTTAAAATGGGCTGAGATATACTGTAAAATGATATTTTATTAATTCCCAGGAATAAAAAAGTGTGAAAAGTTAAATTTACACAATCAGTAAAAGATATAAATTCTATACACAGTAGAAATCATAGGAATTCAAAATCAGAGAAACTAAGCATATTGCACAGTTTTGCTACTTGTGCTACCATTGTTACAAAGCATAATTATATTTGGTCTATAGGGTGTTTGTTTTATTTTTTACATTTTGGCTTTAATTCCTCTCTTCCCACCACCACCCCAGCACATGCCAAAACTTTTTAGATCACTAATTTATAATTTTTAGTTGTCATCAACTAAATATTTGTGTACTTTTCAAGTGTGTATAAATTTCAGTTGTTCTAATTTTCATTTGGGCAAACGTTTATTTCTCATGAATGTATTCTTATAAATATGTTTTTATTTATTAGCATGTGCATGCATACACAAATATCCACTGAAATAGACACCATCCACATCCAAATATGTTTGTGAGTATACAAGCGTAAGTCTTTCTGTTTGTAGGTTTATATATATGAATATATATGGACATATTTGTTACTGCTGGATAAATGGTAGTATATCAAGGCATATTTTTTCTTTTTTCTTTTTTCTTTTATTTTTATTTTTTTGGAGTTAGAGCACTCAAAGAGAAGCAATGAGTTGGCTAGGGAGAAATTAGGACCCAGAACAATTGAGAACATTTGTGTATAAGATTGATATAATGAGAACTGAGAGGGGCCACTGAAAAGTGGGTGTATAGGAGAAGACATTGATAAGGGTAGAAGCTCCACAATGCCTGCTCTGTTTCATCTGCCTTGTAGTTGATTGCATAGCCTATTCTGCTGTTGTCTTTGAATGTCCATACTGCAAAATATAGTCTCAAATACGTTTTTAAATGACCATTTTAAACTCCTTGATTTGTTCTTAAGTGACTCTTGGTGGTAGAATCTACTCTTACTAGACACAGGCCATGTAAGGCAGCCATTGATGCTCTAATGTTGGAGACCCTTTTAGGAAAGGGCATCTGGTGGTGACAGCAGCAGATTTTGAGGTCTTTACTGAACAGTCATCTCTTATTCTTTCAAAGTATTCAGCCTTAAAAATAGTGTCTGTGTGTGTGTTTCTTTCAGCGCACTGTAATATGTGTTGATGCTCCTGATATTGGTATTTCTAAAATACCACTGAAAATTTAAAGAGAAAGAGAAATATGTTGAAATGACTTGTGAATTTTGTGAGGAGATTGTATAGAGTTGTTTTAGAATATGGTGTTATAGTTTAAAAATTATTCGATTACTTAGTCTAGAGTATGCTGAGAAGACCTATATGTAGTGGTCCAAGTGATGAAAGAAATCATTTCCACTTAGGAATAAAACAGTTATGGCCGGGCGCAGTGGCTCAAGCCTATAGTTGCAGCTCTTTGGGAGGCCAAGGCAAAAGGATTGCCTGAGCTCACCAGTTCAAGACCAGCCTGGTCAACTTGGAGAGACCTCGTCTCTACAATAAATCAAAAGATTAGCTGGGTATGGTAGCGCATGCCTGTAGTTCCAGCTACTTGGAAGGCTGAAGTGGAAGGATTGCCTGAGCCCAGCAGGTCGAGGTTGCAGTGGCCATGAACCTGCCACTACACTCCAG
Organism: Tarsius wallacei; assembly: GCA_963574415.1. NCBI lineage: Eukaryota > Metazoa > Chordata > Mammalia > Primates > Tarsiidae > Tarsius > Tarsius wallacei. The sequence continues at coordinate 14,260 of CAUYQG010258608.1, forward strand.
TCTGGGCGACAGAGTGAGACTCCAACTCAAAAAAAAAAAAAAAAAAGAAAGAAATAAAACAGTTATATGTTAAAGAACGAAATTACAAAGTGCTATTCAAATTCTGCAACTAGAATGGAAATTAATGTAAAAATTGGAATATGGAATGTATTTGTGCTAATTATGTTGGTAGAAGAATTTTATCAATTTTACAGTTGATGGTAATGGACTGTTACGTAACATCATTCTAGTTTTTTTTTTTTTGAGTTGGAGTCTCACTCTGTCACTCTGTCACTCACGGCCACCACAGCCTCGACCTACTGGGTTCTGATCCTGCCATCTCAGTCTTCCAAGTAGCTGGAACTATGGGCACACACCACCATACCCAGCTAATTTTTTGATTTTTATAGAGATGAGGTCTCGCCAAGTTTCTCAGCTGGTCTTGAACCCATGGGCTCAGGCAGTCCTCTCATCTTGGCCTTCCAAAGTGCTGGGATTATAGGAGTGAACCACCAAGCCGGGGTAGATTTTTTTTTTTAAGTTAAAAAAAAAAAAAATGAAAGCTGTGGTTTTGAAATTGTGGTCCTTGGGTCTGCAGCTTTATCATCATTTATGAGCTGGTTATAAATGCAAATTCATGGATCCAGTCTGACCTAATGAATCATAATCTCTGGAGATGATCTTCGGAAACTACTTTAACAAGCTCTACTGGGGCTTTGTATGCATGTTAAAGTTTGAGAATCAGTGATCTAAAATGATCATGACTGAAGGACCTTATGATCTCTATAGGAAACAGCTGGGAATTAGGAGGCTTGGGTAGTTTCGGTCTTATTTTTAGGGTCCTTATTTTCTTATGTCTAAAAAGGAACCTACATTAACTGAGATTGTAGAATACATAAGATCAAAGTTTAAAAAACGATTTTTCAGATAATATAGTTATATTCAAAGTTGTTCTTAATATGAAATCTTCTGGAAATAAGTAATTTTGATAAACACTACATATTATTTGTTTAGAGTAAACAGTTTATTGGGATATTTTAGTTTCTGACCTAAATTAAATAATGCTGCTGAGATGAAATATTTATATACAGAATAAAATAAACTTTATGGAGTTTATGGAGTAACCTGATGAATCGTGTTCAAAAATGGTTTTCCAAATAGATGCTTAGTTCACTTATAACCTGTTTGTTAACTATTCCTTTGAGGGGAAATTGAAATCGGCCACTATGGTTTATATTTTACTAGAAATTGAAAAGAAGAACATTGATTTATTGCCTAAGATGGCTGATAAAGGTTGCATCCAATTTTAACAGAACTGCGCAAACTTTTTTCTTTGTTTTGGTGTTTGAGTCTGCAGATGTTAGCTGTTTTTGTGAGGAAATAATGGTGTTAGCTATGAGTTTTCTTGGAAAGAAAGAGCTTAAAAGCTTTGGAGTGCTGGAATCGCAGTCTGCACAGCCAAATGAACATGGATGGAATGTTAGGTGAAGTCCGTGGGGAGTCATTCAACAGCAGCATCTGGAAGGAAACAATAAGTGACTGGAGGGTTTACTTTTCAGGCAAATGATTAAGAGGCGATTAAATGAAGGTGTTAGGATGTGAGGGAGGGAAGGAAGCACTGAAGGTGTATATATAATATGGAACGGAGGGATTATGGAAAAGACTTAACAGAATGAACTGTAGATCACAGCTGAACTTTAAAAAAACTGGAATTGGAATTTGGACAGAACAGCTTATATGTATCACATGAAATAGAACATGAGATTCACATAATACAGAACATACTGGAAGTACTTTTTTGGAACAATAAGGGACAGTGATGATGTCTAGTTATTCAGAGCCACTGGGCATCATTTCTTAGAGTTGGAACAACATCCTGCTATTCCACCTTTATGGTCTTACTCCAATTATATTGGCCCCACTTTAAAGTCCTAAGAAAGCTCTGGCCTTTGCAAATGGAAATCCAACGCTTTGATCAAGTGAGTGGTTCTGCTTTAGCAGTTTGATAGGAACTTGCTCATAATGCAACAGACAGTGTTGATTTTAATCACTTTGAACAGAAGTTTTTTTTTACTCTTCTTTTGAAGAATCCTATCTTCCTGCCTGTTTCTCTTACCCACTGACAATTCCCACTCTCGATTGTGAATGAATGAATGAATTAGTGAATCCAAGAATGAATAAACAAATAAACAAAGCTCTGTGTTTAGATGATGTAAGAACTAGTTTATTTCTCCCCAAAGGCTTATGTTTATCTTAAAAACAAAATAAAGTTTACCCTTGAATGTAAATTTTCCTTCTTGATGCCAGACATTTCAGCATCTGGAAAAGTCAGAAATTACAGAGAAAGGTAAGGCAGCATGACAAAAGCCAATGTCCTTTCTCGCCTCAGTCCTCCTTCCTGGCAGTCACTTGAAGGTCCTTTAATTTTATTATATGGAGAGTCTGTAAACACAGGGCTCAATCTCTGTACATTAGATTTCATTAGCCGATGTGCCTAAATTCTGTAACATATAACCCCATTTTCTCTGTGGCAGATGCTTTTTGCTCAAATCCAGTGTGAACGATTGGGTCATTCTCGGATCCAGACTCCTGTGCCTGCTCTCCTTTAGGTCCTAGCTAGAGGCCGAGAAAAGAGACCAAACGGCAGACACATCTACTTCTTAACACTTCATTCATTAGGTAATGTGATTTAGCTACATTCCATGGCCCAGAGATCACCTGAATGATCATACCCAGCTGTGAGGATGGCAGCAGAGTATGGTCTAGTCATAGTCATAGCGGTCATTGCCATAGAATCTTACCCTTCCAGCCAAATCTTTAGGCCAGCTCTTTTTCTTGATCCTAAGAAAATATAAATCTAATTGGACACATTCAGGAACAAAGTAACTGGGCAACTTAAAAGAGAAGACTGTATATGTAGTATTTGCTCCATACTAAAATTACGTGAAACAAAATCTTCTTGTGGACTTTTTTTTAGGGGAAGAAGAAAGTCTCATTAAATTTTATTTCAAGTTACTCCTTGTCCTCTCCTTCTTTCCAGTCTTGGTGTATGTCTGTCTCTCTAGACTGGTATACCCTTAAGATGGGATTGTTTCATTAAGTGGCTCTGAGAAGTGAAACTTTAAGGAATTTCAGACTTCTAAAATGCATCTTTGGTTTGGCTTCTCTGATTGGTGAAAGATATGAAAATGCATACCCACTCTAAGTTTTTCTGGTTCTCTGGAGTGAAGGTAACATTTAGGTAACCAAGATCATAATCCTAGGCCAGGCGTGGTGGCTCATGCTACCTCAGCACTTTGGGAGGTTAAGGTGGGAGGATTACTTGAGCCCAGGAATTAGAGACTAGCCTGGGCAGCATAGACCACATTTCTACAAAAAAGAAAAAAAAAAAGAATTAGTCAGGCATGGTGGTGCATGCCTGTCATCCCAACTAATCAGGAGGCTGAGACAGGAGGATCGCTTGAGCCCAGGAAGTCGAGGATGCAGTGAGCTCCTTGCCACTGAACTCCTATCTGGGCAAGAAAGCAAGACCCTGTCTCTAAAACAAACAAATAAACATTTTAATTCTGACAGATGATGAACAAGGTTAGATAAATTTTATTGAGATTTGGGAAGGAGTCGCAGCTTGGATACTTGTGATGGTGGAACCACTGAGAGATAAAAAGTGGACATTTTTTAAAAGAGTCAAGGAGTGGCACCTGGGGAAGCAGGGCTTACCCTCAGTATAACATGAAGGCTATGTAGTAACATATATGTTATATAACATGAATGTTATATAGAAACATAGAAACTGTGAACGCCTCAGTCTTTGTCTTTAGGAAGGTCTAAGTAAGGGATTCTTGGCAGGGTGGCTATGCCCATTTGTGATTATTCTTGTTTATCATAGTCACATGGAGGGATTGTGACATCTGTCAGCAAGGTCAGAGACAGTGACCTTGTTCTGTTATTGTGAAAGCTATGGATACTGGTAGCGCTTGAATGGAAGTGTAATATAATTATGTCTGTATTCCTTCAAAGTAAATTTTTTAAAGTAACTTTAAGTGGGATGATCATGTAATTTATGATGCAAACAAGGTAAGCATGAGAGTAAATGAGTATAGTGTTGATTACCCTAGGACAGCAGATGTAAGTAAACTATGACCACATCAAACAAAAAGGCATGTATAACCACCTCGCTTTTAAGACAGTGATAGTGCATTCATCTAATAATTACTCTTCAAAGTATTTAATGTCCTGTGCTTTAAGAAACTTTCATTCTCAAACTACAGTTTAAATGTAATCCTATGGTAAATAAGAAGTGTCAAAAGTACCAATCATAGTAGGATAATCCTTCACATGTTTAGGTTATACAATCCCGTATTAGTTCCCTATGCTCATTCCCAGTGTTTTTCCCTCTTGCTTGTCCTTTCTGTAAGCTGCTGCTTTAATCACCGTGCAGACCTTCTCTGGGTTATCTTTGTCTCTTTTGATGGAACCTGAGGTAGGACTGGGTTCTCTAACTCTATTCCTGAGTAAGGAAGGAGTATTTTAGGCTGACCCAACAGGCTAAACTCTTATCTAAGTCTCTTCTTGTTCATCTTGTGGATAGAAGGTTGTAGAATGAATTAGGCACAGCCTTCAAGCATATGAAGCACTTTTCAGTACAGTGCAGGCACCAGCTGTACTCACACAGGCAACATAATTTATGGTCAGCCCCTTCTCCCCAATCTGTATACAGAGAACATTTAAGTAGGGCTAGATTGAGGCTTATATCGAATGAGCAAGCATGCCCCTGATGAGATTTAAGAAGGATCAGAACTTCAGTGGTCCAGACCACCCCTCACTGGCCTGGTCACATTTCCAACATTAGAGACGCCTCTGGGGTTCAAGACACAGTGTCTCTAAAATGAAATAGGCCACCTGGAAAGGAAAGTATCATAAAGCCAGTAGTAATCTCATCAGCCGGATACAGAGCCTTACAGGAACCAAATACAAGTTTTAATTGGAATTGGGGCCGGGAAGGTCAGTGTATTAGAAAGCAGAGTCAGGTGAAGCATCAGTGAGAGAGAAGCAATCTGGATGTCACTGAGAGCAGAGCTGGGGTTGCCGGTGGCAGGTGCTCTAGTGAGCACTGAGGCACTGCCAGGCAACCTGAGTGGTGGTTTTGCCATGAGCCAGCCTAATGTCACAGACAGGAAGGCAGAAGAAGTAAATGTCTAGCTTAGAGGCTCATTCCCTTAAGTTGGAATCAGGTTAAACACAACCATATACTTTAAAGCTTAGTGGTTGGAAATATATATATATATATATACACAAATACATCTTTGTCTAAGGCTATTTAGTATAAATTTGTATCTCTAGGTGAGTTCTTAGCTTTGGGGTCTTGGGAGTAAAATAGATCAAAATATTGGTACCATTAGGGTGATTGAATCTAACTTTACGAAGTGTGAGAAAGCTTCCTGTAGGAAAATATTTAGTAGTATTCTGGGGGAAGATAGGAAAGAGTTTAAAGGAGAAGCAGGTTGTGAATAAATTTAACAATTGACTTTACTTTTTATTACATTTGGGACTATTTCCCTCTCATACGTATTCTGACTTTTTTTGCATTTTACATCAAACTTCCCAAGGAAATCAAGATGTAAGGCACCCATCCGCCCTGCCCGACCTGTGTGTGTCAGGAGACTTTTTTTGTCAAGGTGAAAAGTTATTTACCCTAGGGTCTCCACTTACCCCCTGTACCCAACTCATCTTAATCCAATCTACAGTCATCTCTCATCTAGATTATTTCTAGAACGTCATAATTTTTAGTCTCCCTGTTTCTACCCTGGCTCTCTTCAGTATTCTCAATACAAGCCCCAAAGTGAGCTCGGTAAAGTGAATCCAGATCACATCATTCCTCTGCTCCAAAGCCATCCAATGGCTTTCCATCTAATCTTTACTGTGCCCTCTCCACACTTCCAATCCTAATTTGCCATCTCTTTGCCTCTTGCTCATTCTTCTCCATTTAACACTGGCCGTTTGGCACTTGCTAGAATGGTTAACACACGGGGCACCTTTCCCTCAGTCAACACAGAGAACATTGCCCTGTCTGTTTCCACGACTAGAAGGCTGTTTCCCAAGGTATCTGTATGGCTTTGCACCCACTTCCACCGCTTACCTCCTTCATTTTTTTCCTCCAAGCACATATTCATATGTATATTTACAACATATCTCTTTTCCCCACCCCCGCTTTCTCTCCCCCTTCCTTGATTTCTTTTCCTACATGACACTTAGCACCATATGTTTTAATTATTATTGCTATTGCCTGTAAGTTCTGTGAAGACAGGGCCTTTGTCCTATTTATTGCAATATTTCAGTGCTCTTCGAATGAATGAAAGAAAGGAAACCCAGCCTATTAATAATCACAGCACTCCACAGAGCCCTTGGAAAGTAGATGCTGCTGTCAATGATTGCAACTTTTCCCTTTCGTTTTAGGGAATCCCCAGATGATCCTGCACACTGACCTTCAGAGTCAAGAATCTTTATCTGTAATACCAAGGAGAATTTTCAATTCTACCTCATCCCTCACAGGAGAACCTGTACAGAAAAATGTGCATTCCCTTAGACCATGGGGCAGCCTATCCTTTGGAAGAGCAATGGCCCAGGAGTTTAGCCAGCCTTCCTTTTGTTGAAGCTTCCTCACTGCATGCAACTCCCATTCCAAGTGTTTTTGAAGACTTTGCTCTCATAACTAATGTACAAACAATTATTCTAGTTGACTTCCCCAGACTATCTGAGATCACTATGAATGTGTAATTTTGCTAGTTTTCAAAGCCATAAGTATGAACATCCTCCAATACATGACTAAGTGATTAAAAATATCATCACTTCTATGAGCTTTGATTGGTTGAATCATATCTATTTATTTATTCCGTAAGTGTTTACTACGTATGTGCTCAGTTCTAAGGAATGGGGCACAGTAGTGAACCTAACAGAGTCCATACTCTTAAGGGGAGCTTTTGGTCTAAGAGAGGGGACAGAAAATAGACAAATAAATAGGTACATACATATAGAACATGCTGGGTAGTGATGAGTGCTGAAAGCATAAAAAATTTTAAGGGGGATGGAGAGTGGGGAGGAGTCTCATTCTTGTTGCTTGTTTCTGTTGTTGGAGTTTTTGTATTATTTCATGTAGGTTTTTTAAGGAGCAAAGCCACTACAGGAAGTGAGGAAGTGACCCACAGAGACATATGGGGGAAGAACAGACCAGTAAGAGGGAAGTCCAAATGCCCAGGTATTCAAGGAAGAACAAAAAATTCAATGTGGCTGGAGCAGGGGGGAAAGACGAATGGGAGAGGACATTGAATATGTGATAAGGTGCAAGATCACGGGGCCTCCAAAGACTTGGCAAAGACTTGGGATCGTTCTCTGAGGAAATGGAAACTTATGGAGTAAAGTGATTTGGTTTATGTTTTTAAAGTGCTAGGAAGGCTGCTTTCTGCCTTGGAGAGGAAGTGACGAGCGTAGAAGCAGAGAGATTGTTTGTAATGTTCTTGTAGTAATTCAGGTAAGAAATTATTATTTTGGGCTGGGCGCAGTAGTTCAAGGATGTAATTCCAGCACTTTGAGAGGCTGAGGCAGTAGAATTGCTTGAAGTCAGGCATTCAAGACCAGCCTGGGCAACATTGTGAGACTCCGTCTCTACTTTTAAAAAAAGAAAAAGAAACGATTATTCTGAAGACAGAATGTGATCTGCTGATAGACCTGATATAAGATGTGAGAGGAATGGAGGGATCGAATGAGTCTGCCTGTAGGCTTTAGCAGTTTAAAAGAAAAAAAATGTGCCATTTTTGGAGATGGGGAAGCCTGTGGGAGGACAGATTACAGAGGAATGGACTAAGTAGTTTAAGATAAAACAAACTCCTTAGACCTGGGCAAGTGAGATCCCTGCCCTGGGTGTGGGGCTTACAGGGGCTGCATTATTGGCAAAGATTTTTCAAAATCACTTAAGTCCTCCTCCACTACTTGGATTGCTCTTAGTATATTTCATTGCCATTATAATTCAAATGTCCCAAATGATATGATTTCTGAAAATTCTGATAGGTTTTGAAATCAACAAGCTTTTCCATTGCATTAACCATAGTGGTAATTAGAATCATGAGTGTGACCCAAATATGATGACAAAATGCACCACTGGGTTACTTAAAGGCATTGTGAAGTGTCTTTTGCTCAAGGGTGTAGGTCAACTCAAGCCTTATGCTGTGTCGTGAATGTCTAATTATTCATCTTACAGCTCCATATTCTGCATGAAGATCTGAATTTTTTTTTTTTAAATGTAGATCATCTACACCCAAACACTAGGCTTTGAAGTTAAAAGGAAGCTCCCTGGGGTGAAGGAAGACATTAAAACCTAGCTTGTGAAGAAGATCTAGGGCTTCTTTTGATGCTCTTGCCTCTGAGTATGTGATGCTAATCAGAATATTAATGTATTTAGTTTGCTTTTTAAATTAGTAATTTTTTCCATGAAACCATTTCTAACAAGTAAATAGCTGAGACTCCTGTATTCATTTATGGCATTATTCAGCCAGGGTTGAATATGGGCTCTCTTTTAGCCTCATGTTGAAGTGAGTGCCCCTCTGTTGCCTCTCAAAGGTTTAAAATGAGGTTGACATTGCCAAGTAGAACAGGATGGGTGGAGTTGATGGTGTCAACACTGGAGGTGGATAAAATCGTTGGCAGGTTCCAGATTGGGATAATGTCTCCAAAGTATTTTGAGCTCCTTGCCGAAAGATCTTGAATAATTTCCATGTATTATTTTGATTGCGGCAAGAGCTGTGTAAGGTAATCTGCTGTATTATCAACAATGATTCCTTTCATTGTAAATTTTAAGCACATAGGTATATTTTAAAATGGTAAGATGAATACTTTTAAGCTATCCTTGTAAAATATTAGAAAAAACGTTTCATGTCTTCAAGTTAGCCTTACAAAAATGCAACAAACATTTGTAAAGTGTTAGCTCTTCACTAAGCACCATGATAAATGCTTTATATCCACATCCTTATTTAATCTTTACAATAAACTTGTGGGCCAAGTGCTATTATTATTCTGATTTTTATCAGAGGAGAGTGAGGAAGAGTAATCAAATTACTTTTTCATATTTGTGCCCCAGTACACAGCAGAGTCAGGTCATTTGTCTCTAGAGTTTTCACCACCATTCTGGATGGACTAATGCACCATCATTTTTAAGACATTTCGGAGATTTGCTTCAGTAGTGGTATTGGAAACCCAGATGCTGGAGCAACTAATGCTTGGGAAGCATTTAACTAGGATAACACCGTTAAAATTAATCTCTGTATACAAATAGGTTTTCTTTGACCAAGTTCTAGCATAGGATCTTGCATATATTAAATGTCCGACCAGTATTAAGTGAATGAATAAATGAACAAAAAGAATTGCCTATACCATCTAATGGCTATTTTATATAATATATATTACACTAAAACTCGTTTTTACTATTATGGTCTCCTACATATACATGTATATACTCATACACACACACTATATGAGAGGGGACCCCCCAAAACCCTGAGTTATCTTTTAGAGGACGGGCCCCTTATAGTACAGGCTTCCCCTGCTAGGTAATTTTTGCAGGAACCCACCAGCATCAATGTAGCATCTAGCATTGTTATGAGAGACTGCATTTGGCATCAGTGAATTTTTGTTTGTTTGTTTTTTGGAAAGTCTTTCAATGCACTTGCCTGTTTCTTGATGGGTGATTTACAAATGTACTTGCCCACACTGTGCTGAGTGCTCAGCAATTTTTGATCAAAAATGACATGACCCGTTTCCCCCACGCTCCCTATTCACCTGATCTTGCCCTGAGCAACTTTTTTGTTTCCCTGCATGGAAAAAGTCCTTCAAGGAAGAGGTTTTGCTGATGTGGAAGAAGTGAAACAAAAGACAGCAGAAGCACTAAAAGGCATCAAAATTGATGAGTCCACAAACTGTTTTGAGCAGTGGGAAAAGCATTTTGATAGATGTATTGCATCAAATGGAGAGTACTTTCAAGGTGACTGAAGTTATATTAATGTATATATTATAATATTACATATATATATATGTAACATTTGCCACTCTACCAGAGATGGCAAATAGATTTTGTCTTTAGGGCTACACTTAATTACTGACAGTAGATGCCTGGAACTAGTTAGTATTATCTACCTGGATAGTAGATACTGTAGTAGGTAGCTGTACTGAGAAGGCCTAGGAGATGGTACTTGCACTTATTATGAAAAACTGCCGTATTTGATTACTGCTGTTTGCCCTGAGTCTGAAATGAAAGAGTGGTTGCATTCATGCTTGGCATTTTAAATCGCTGCACTATGCCAATATGCCCTACAGAGAGAGGATCTCTACAGCATTTGTCAGACTGACACTTTGAATTCTGTACTGAGTATTCATTAATCATTTTTGCTTTGTTTTGTTGGTTTTTTAAATACCTGTATTTAAAATACAAAACCCCGAATTACTTCTAGAATTAATTAATGCATTTTAGTAGAGTTTCCTTTCTTATGTTTAGATCTTTGATTAACTATGCACTGATACAGTGGATCAATGTGATGTTCTGCAGGTTGATTAAATATTTAGTTTCTTTAAAATACTTGATGGTAGAAGAGTTAATGTAGACTTGGGAAAATTCTATAAATGTCTTCTGTTGTTTGTCCCAAGTAAATGGGATTTTTTTAAATGCTGTCCTTTCCATCAGATATAGAAAAAAAAAAAAACCCTATTATTCCTAGCAGTGGCTGCACACCATGTACTTGAGACACAGTTAATTGGCTTTTGCAAAAATACTGGAATCTGCACTCAAACTCAGAAGCTACAATTTGGATTGAGTTTAGGGTAGTCCATTGTCTTCCTCCAAAATTTTAACATCTTTCTCATATTGGTAGAGGCTGTACTGGTGATTAAAGTGAACCTATGATGAGGCCATCATTCACCTCTTACTTCAGACACTGGAGGATAGCAATTGTTTCTGCCTCTTCTCCCAGAATAGTTTCTTCTCCTCCCCTTTCTTCTCCTTCTTCTCCTCTTCTTCCTCTTCTTCTTTTTTTACTATCTTGACTGAAGGGAAGAAATGAGCAGTTTCAAAAGCTTCCACGTGCCCTTCCCTTCTATAACTGCAATCATATTACAGATGAAAGAGCCAATATTCAGTAGGAGCTGTTTCAATTTCAAATGTCAGTATCAACTTGGACCTTGTATCCAGGAGTCTGAAATGTTTGGCATTCTTTTACCCAGCAAATATTTACTGAAATAAATAGCTATAGATCCCACTGGGAAAAGATTATATGAACTGCGATATATAATTTTCATAGTAATACAAGGTCCTCCTCATAAGCATCTGACTGATTCTTCAGTCAGTTGGTTTTTGGTCTGAAAATTGACTAAGGCATATAAACTAGGCAAGAAGTCATAACTTTTCATTGAAGCACTTAACCTCAACTAGCTGACCAACTACATCCTTCTTCTACCTTTATTGTGTAGGTCAGAGTGGCTTAACCACAATACTGTGAATTGTGGGTGTGATTATTCTTTGTTGCAGAGGACAGTTCTGTGCATTATAAGATTCTTACTCAGTAGTGTCCAGCGATTGTAACAACGAAAAATATCTCTAGACATTTACAAGTGCCCCTGAAGGGGCAAAATTGCTATGGATGAGAACCAGTGAATATTTTAACAAGTAACTCCTGCAGGTTACCAGGGAGGGGCAATATGCCACTTGCCTCAAATAATATAAACTAATTGAAAATTATCAAATGATCTGGTTCCCAAATTCCATTTTAGAGATCACTTCCTTAACTCACTTCTGGCACTCGGTTACTTAGGTCTGGTTTCCTAGGAAACATATTCTTGGACAAAGATTTGTTTGCAGGAAGTTGTTGCCCTTGGATTCAATACCTGATCCAAGGGCAACAAGGGAAGTTGAGCTGTGATATAGTCTCTTGAAGTGATCAAGAGAAGTTGAGCTGTGATGTCGTCTCAACAAAGGCCTCAGTTAGTCTCCCCGGGATCCCTGAAACTGGGTTGGCCTTTCAAGTTGTATTGCTCTGAGGCAGAGGAGCTGGGCTTTTATATTCCTGCATCAGTTACTCCATTGGATGATCATGGGAAGGGAGCATGACTTCCATAAAGTGTCCTTCTCTAGCTGAGGGTGAATTCTGAAAAAAGGCTCAGTGAAATGCCCTCAGTTACCAAAACTCCAGTTTCTGAGAGTGCCTCCGTCTACAGAGTCTGAGCAGTGTCTCACAATATCCACTATCATCCATTAATAACAGAAATAAAAATATCCAAAAATATAGTTTTCACCTAACTTCACTAGCATATGGGAGTGTTCCTCTCAATCCCTTGTTCGGCCACCTTTAGCACTCAACAGTTCATCTCTAACACATATAAAAACTATTCACACATTATGAGGTACAAGACATCACAGATTGTTTTGTTACTTTCTGAGAGTTACTGTTTTGTGTCTATAATTGTGCAAACACTCAGACATTTTCATTGATTTTTGCCAATCAGAAAATAAACATTACATAAGGAAGTATTTTGATGAAGAAGGGTTGTTAAGATTTGAAAATGCGGACTGGGCATGGTGGCTCATGCCTGTGATCCCAACATTTGGGGAGGCCAAGGCAGGAGGATCTTTTGAGCCTAGGAGTTCAAGAGCAGCCTGGGCACCATAGCAAGACCTCACATCTACAAAATTTTTTTAAAAAATTAGCCAGGCATGGTGGCGCATGCCTGTAGACCCAGCTACTCAGGAGGTGGAGGCAAAAAAATTATCTGAGCCCAGGAGGTAAAGGCTACAGTGAACTATGATCATGCCACTGCACACTTCAGCATGGGCGACAGAGCGAGACCACAACTCAAAAAAAAAAAGAAATTGAATAATCGTACCTAAAATCTGAATGGATTCTGTGGATGGCTGAATAGTCTTACTGTGCTTAATTGAGTGTATTATAAAGCTGAAATACAGCACATGCCTAATTTTTTTCCCAACATGCCATTGTGATACTACCAACATGGCGTAACAAAAATATCATGTAAAGCAATTTAATTGTTTGTGTCAATAATAATAAGTTAAATTTAAATAATTATTTAGAACAATGTATTGCAGTTTTTTAGCCTAATATTAAGCCAAGCTTCCCATGCATTCCAGTAGTTTTCTTAAACTTTATGACTATGAGATCATGCTGCTTGTATAACTAGCTTGATATAAATAGTTAGTTACATTTTCTATTATAAACCACTGTTTTCAGAAATTATGATCCCAGAAAACTTTTCCATCAGGAAACTTGGCATATCACATTTTATCCTAGAAGATTAAACTTTTCAAAACTCTCTCACATGTAGACAAATATGCATTTTTTGTATTTGCGGAAGGCAAAAGCAATTTTAGTAGTTTCCAAAATAAATTTTGGTACTGATGACAGCAAGATGACAAAGTCTGAGATTTAAAAAATTTGTTGGTGAAGACATTGAGGAAAGGAAGTTTTTATCCATAAAATATTTGAAGTCAAACTTTTTCTTTTGATTTTCTAGGTAATGCATTTATTACTATCTTAACCATTAATGCAGCAATCTTGATAATAATAGTGATGAAAAATCCATAGATCATGTTGGCTAACTTTTCATAAAGTTTATTTTATTATATTGTTAAGATGCCTTGAATATAAGAATAAATAATTTCATTTATTGTAACTAAATAATGCAAATGACAGCCACCACCATTTAAAGAAGTATAAATATGTATGCAGACACTCATGGTCTATCAAGTTATAGAAGTTTTTGGAATGTTTAAGTATTTACCTCAATGCTTTTACTGGATAGTTTATTAAATTCTTGCATTAATAATTATTAATCTTCTTGATTTGTTTTTTTGCATGTGATGCACTTTATTTTTGTTTTTTCTGTTATTTTATTACTGACAATATTTTATAAGTCATTCACACAATCTACTTAATATTCTTTATTTTCATCCTTCATACCTTGTTTTTTTCATAATATAGTTATGTGTTTATATTAAAACAATAATTGATGAATATTAAATGCATGCATTTATAGCTCAAGCCACTTTTTAAAAATGGAATTTACTTACCTGGAAAGAGACTTATAGCTGCAGTTGCTAAACATCTCACTTCATAAAATTTTAATAAACAATTTAAACCATCTTATATTGTCCATCATTCCACATTTCAATCTGTCATATGTGGTAGATGACACTTGCATAATTTTCTTATGCTTTTTTGTAACTACTCCTGATTTATGCAAATCTTGACAAATTTATTTCCAGAAGAAATTCATATTTAGTCATGTTGTATGTCTACTGATTTTTCCATCAAGTGCCAAGAACAAATATTGGTATATATGCACATAGAGGAGTGTTTGCATTTTTATTTATTTATTTTTTATTTATTTATTTTTTGAGTTGGCGTCTCACTCCGTCGCCCAGACTGGAGTGCAGTGGCCGCTCCCGGCCACCGCAGCCTCGACCTGCTGGGCTCCGGCGATCCTTCCGCCTCAGCCTTCCGAGGAGCTGGAACTACAGGCGCATGCTACCACGCCCTGCTAATTTTTTTGATTTATTGTGGAGATGAGGTTTCGCCTGCCCAGGCGGGTCTCGAACCCGCGGGCTCAGGCAATCCACTCACCTCAGCCTCCCAAGGCACAGGATTACAGGCTGAGCCACCGAGCCCGGCTTGCATAGAGTTCTTAATTTGAAGACATTGCTTTGGTGTCTTCTAGCATCTAATTTTCCTGATGTTAGATTTCTATTTTTTTTTTTTCCACTCTTGCTTTGAAGCTTCTTGCTTTTCTCTTTGTCCTGGCATTCTGCGGTTCACCACGTGTGTGTGTGTTCCGTTTTGTTTTTAAATCTTATTTATCTTTCTTGATCGTTGATGTACCCTTTTCATCTGAAGACTTAACGCCCATCTTCAGCTCTTGAGAAATGCATCTTCTGCGTATGTACTTTCTTCTTTTCGCTTTCTGCTCTCCCCCCTGGTGCTCCTGGGGTAGGATTCTGGGAACCCAGCTTGCTTCTCTTCTAACTCTTCTGTCCGATTTTCTGTCCTTAACTCTGTTCTGGGTGGATCTGTGGGCTTCTTTCTAGCTCACTTGTTTGATCTGTTCTGGTTTTTGGTGATATTTTAAGGGTTCTGGTTATTTTCTTTATATGCCAGCATATTCTTGTTCTATTGATGTGATTAGAGTCTTAAATCCTTGAGAATAGTCATTATGATGATTTTTTAATATTAACTTTTGGTGTAGAGATTAGTTCTTCTGTTTGACTTCAGTGTTTTTCTTTTTTGATCTGTGATTTTCCTTAGATTTTGTCAGTGCTTATTATCTTCATATTTTTTGCTGATTTACTAAATTTTAATAGTGTGTTCCTCAGTCAAATTGTAATGCCTGTTTTCCTGTTAGTTTAATTGCGTTTTCCATTACAGAAGTCTCCTGCTAGTGACTTCGGGGTTGAGTGAGACCTGTGGCCAGAGAGCTTGTTTTCTGGGTGTCAGGCCTCCCTGTGTCTCCAGTTTCTTTGTCTGATCTGGGAGGGCTCTTTAACACAAGTACCTCAGGTCTTTTATTTTTTTATTTTATTTTATTTTTTGAGAAAGCAGGATTTATTGAGAGGACAGAAAGGCTCTCACAGTGGGAAGAGTCCCGAAGGGGTTGCCCACCTCAGGTCATCTTAATGCATGTGCTTGTGAGGTTCTTGGTAGCATCTTGGATTGCTTATTAGAATCACCTGGGAGCTTGTAACTATTCTACTACCTGGGTTGCACCCCAGACCTTTAAATCAAAAGCTACAGGAATAGGGTCCAGGCCTCAGTATTCTTTAAAAGCTTCCTAGGTAAGTTTACTGTGTAGACAGAGTTGAGAACCACTGCAAATCAGTGGCTGAATTCTAGCTTCTGTGTGGAAAACAGCACTCTTGCAAATAGGCATAGCAGATATGGGCATTTTAGACTTTAAGTAGCAGCATTTATCAGCCCCATGACATGGTTTTGTGTATGTGGACAATGTTACACAGATGCTGTGTTTTGATCTTTCTGTGTATAAGTCCCTTGCTATCAGATATATAGAAGGAAGTTTGATGTCATAAATGTTTTGAATGGTGCCCATCAGAATTTGTTTAAGTAACAAAAGGACAGGCTTATAAGATGTGCTCAAAATTGAGATCTCAAAGGACAGTGTTACATTAATTTTCCTTTGATACCATGGACAGTTCTTAGGAAATGTTAAACATTTCTTTGTATTTTTTTTTAATAAGGGATGGTTTTTTAAGAAAATCTTATTTAGAAATAATGTTAGCTGGGCTCACACCTATAATCCCAGCACTCTGGGAGGCTGAGACGAGAGAATTTCCTAGCCCACGGGTTTGAGTCCAACCCGGGCAACATGATGAGACCTCGTCTCTACAATAAATCTAAAAATTAGCTGGGTATGGTGGCACATGCTTGTGGTTTCAGCTACTTGGAAGGCTGAGACGGAAGGATTGGCTGAGCCCAGCAGGTCGAGGCTACAGTGGCCATGAGGGTACCACTCTGCACTCCAACCTGGACAGCAGAGTGAGACTCTGTCTCAAAAAAACAAACGAGAAGCAGTGTTATCTATCTTGCTTGTAAAATTGTCGTGAGGATTATAAGAGATACAGAGAGTGCTTAGAACAGTGGCAGGCACAGTGTAAGTGATCAATAAATGCTAACTGCAATATTATTATCAGTGCTGTTATTTCATTCACTGTTTAGGTTTTCTTGTCTTTCTGCTTTCTTGATGGCAAGAAAATAGCAAGGAATGTTTTCATTTGAATCTGTAAACACCCTCTTGAAATAAGATCTTATATTCTTAAAAGTTCAGCTTATGAAACAGAGTATTAGGCACATATGACTGGAGACTGACTTATATTTCACTTGGTTGTGTGTATGTGTTAAAATAGATTGTTTTTAATAATAAGTGATTGTGTGTTGGTAAAAGTTGATTCTGCAGTGAGAAATAAGATGGTGATTACTGTGAAATAAAGACTCTAAAATGTAGCTCCATAACTTGCTTATGTTAAAAACATATCAAGTTAATGAGTTTGTAGTTAACTTTTTCCCCTGAAGCTGCTGCCATTGAAGGATCTTGGGTGGCTGACATAAAGCAAAGGATGCCTGGCTACCAAAGAATTGTATGTGTGCTACTTAGCTGTTTTGTGGACATAGGTGTAATGAAGGGACACCAGGCAGTCTGTTTTTAATAGTGGCTATAATGTAGCCTGATTTTTTAAAAATAATAAACTTGTTTATGTATAGCTTCAGATTAGTTAACTTCATACACGGTTTGGTTTTCACCGAGGTGTTTATCTTTATAAATATTAACCTCCTCAGTTTACGGTATTATAGCTTTCAAAATATTATATTTTTAATTCTTCTTTTGAAAATTCCCCAGGGGACTTGATCGTGCTCTGGACTAGTGGTAGGATATCGCCCTTTTAAACTTTAGGTTATCACTGAGCATTTATGCAGTGTTGTATATTCTTTCAGAACTTTTAAATGATTTTATATATACTTTGCAGCATCCATGTGAGATGACATCTGTTCACAAATGAGGAAACTAACACTCAGAAGAGGCTAGGTGACTTGTCCAGGGCTGTACAACCAACATTATGCATTTATGTGGCATGTTTTTCCTCTGAGAAGCTCAAGGCACTTAAAAATCTCCTAGCAATTTTAGGCATACAATATTAAAGATAGTTAAAGCATAGCTAGCCACTCATTTGCCTTTCCCCATAAATTGTCCTTGAAACATCTTAACTTTGCTAAAAGTTTTTGACATTAATGGTGTAAATCATGGAACCCTCAGAGGAAACATACTGTTCTCTTCTATGTTAGAATCAATATGACATCTCTTCATTCAACATAGAAGAGAACAGTACATTGACATGTGAGTCTTTAGACCTTAGTCCATTGAATCTCTGGAAACGTCTTGCAGCTTAAAGTGACTACAAATTTGATCATGTTGAAGTTTCATGATCCTTGTTATATGAATCACGTTAGAATCACAAAAGCTCCTTGTTGCCAGCAAGTTGGAAGTTGAATTTACTGTTTTCAGAAATGCCTTTGGGAGATTTTTCTAGATTGTGATTGCTATTACTATATGAAATTTTGATGAGGGTAAGTTCTTATGCGTGTGGTCCCTTTGTAGGTCATGTGGTCAAGGTTTGGCTTGTTTCTCAGCTCATTCGCTCAGTAATTGAGTGTTTTTCTAGGATGAATGAATGACAGTAGGGCTTTAAAGTAGCTTTCTGCAGTTCCTAGGTGGCAAAACTGAAAGGACATATGCTCTAAAATAAGCAGGTGTATATTGTACCTGCTTTGTGAAAGCAGTGCTTTTGCTAAAAAAAAAAAAAGTGTTGCCCATAGAGCAAGCAGTCAGTCCTGATAGCCAACCAGATAAAGTTGGGCCTTTTCATTTATTCATTCTAACAGAGTCTAACATTGCATCAGTATTTTTTGGTACACTCATACAAATTAGCAGTAATTTTGGGTGTGCCATTTTCAGATAATGACAGTAATTTTTAATTATTCATGGTATTGTAAGTGTTGGATAGCTTGAACCTAGTGAACAACATAGATATTCTAAATTTTATGTTCACCATGTATTATTATTATTATTTATTAATTTTTTTTTGTAGAGTCTAGATCTTGCTGTGTTGCCTAGGCTGGTCTTGAACGCCTGGGCTCAAGCAGTCCTCTTGCCTCAGCCTTCTAAAGTGCTAGAATTAAACAGGTATAAGCCACCATGCCTGGCTATGAATTTAAACATTTGAACTCTTCCCCCTAGACCTGTTAATAATCAGCACAATTGTTTGAGTTGTACATCCCCTTCCTACCTCCAGAGCAGATAACCAAAGTATTGGCAAGAGAGAGATCTACGCTTAAACAAATAGACAACAACAACAAAATAAAATGAGGGGTTGACAGTGAAGTCGTGCATGTGTTATAGTTACATATGGACTGATACCTCATAGAGTGAGTGTCCATGTAAGAGAGATTACAACGGACATTTACTTAAGAACACTCATGGGGCATTGAGAGGATTTCTTACAGGGCTTATGTCAAGAAAAACAGTTGTCAAAATCAAGCGTGTGTCTATGTCTAAGGTTTTTATAAAAGCAGATATTTCTCTTTTGCTTTAATCTGTTTTATAGTGTCTTTTTTCAGCTTGAGAATGAAGCCTGTAGCGGTGCCAGGCACACAGTAGGCGCCACTAAATATGTGGTGGTGATCTTCACCTCCGGTCAGGTGTAGGTCAACGCTGTTGTGGAAGAAGATGGCAATATTCATTATTCTTATTACGGTCTTCATCACTGAAACCCATTTAAAATAATAAATCACTCTAACTCATTCTAGCAGAATATTTTTAGGTTATTCTTCAAATTCGTCTGTCTCTTTTTAAGCCACGCTTTCATTTCCTAGCTCGTTTCCCATCTTTTCATTTCTTCTCCTTTTAATTATATCTGACCCTGTCCTGCATTTTCTTAAAACATGCGTAATTACTTGGTGTCCGTTCAAATATTACAGTTTGAGGGACTTAGAGTGGAGCTCAGATATGAAGTGATCTCTTTGATTGCAATAATATTTGCATAGTCGCTCTACAGGTGCAGACCCGTAGACATGTGTAAAGTACTGTGCTGAGCTCACTGAGGGTCAGGAAAGTGGGGAAAGCCATCGTCCTTGCCCTCAGGGGCATAGTAGGAGAGGAAGGGAGAAGGCTTTGTGGAAACAGTCTACACAAGCACACAGTGTGTGTGCGGTAGCTCTTCAGAAAACAGTGCCTTGAAATTCGAGCACTACAACCGTTCTCAGTGTGAGGAAACTGCTGCTTCATACAGAAACGTCACCTAGAGAGGCAGCGTAGTCCTGTGGAGAGGAGACTGTCGGAGGAATGAAGAGCTCTGCGTTCTAGTCTTTTCACCAGCTGAGAAATACTGGGCAAATTCTCTTTGCCTTTCTTCCATACCCAGCTTCAGTTTTTCTCTGTCTATACAGTGGATTTTAACTATCCATCACTTGTGTAAATATTGTGGTATAATACATGTGTTTGCTTTGCCTTCATGGAAGATGTGCCCTGTCTTTTGTTTGTTTGAGTTGCTATTGAATATTACTCTATTTTTAATTACTATTAAGGAACGTAATAATAACGTGTAAGTTGTATACATTTGCATGGTGACTTCAGGAGGCCTTTGATAAATAAGATTAACTGATTAGTGCAGTCACGTATTTGTATTTGGAGTTCTTTGTTCTTTGACACATGTGCAATACCAAACATTTTAAAGCTGTATGCTACATATTCTGAGTTTCTAAAATAAACATGTAGGCTTTTGTATTCAGGGATGGGCAAAACCCTGACGACATTGCCTGAGTATTCATCTCCTTTGACTGCAACCGGGAGTCTCCGAGGCTTTTCTCAGGAGCTGTTGAAAGCTTCTGGAGGCGACCTTTGATGCATGACTTGGGAAGCAAGAATTGGTGTTTGGTTTTTGCCTCTGAAGATTTTTGTTCTCTTTTCTATGGAAACGGTTTTAAGTCTCTAACTGGTCTCCAATCAGTGTTTAGACTCTTAGTAAATTATCAGTTCAAATGCATCTCGCCTATTTGTCTTCCTGTTTCTAAATTGGAAGAGAGAAGCTGCTAATTAACTAAATTTTAGACTAGCATATCTGAACACTTCAAACATATAATATGTAGTATGCCGTATACTCTACTAATACCCTTTGAACCAAATCTAATTTGAAGATATTTTAGCTGTGCTAAATTAAAAGAAACCTCTCCTCTAAGTTTATTTTATAAGTTATTCTTGTGTGTTGTGTAATATTTTGGTTCTGTTTATAAACACAAAGGCACCTGTGAGACCTAGTATAGAATGTGACAAAATCAAGATTAGCACAGTCACTTTGTGAAGCCGTTTTTTCTGTTTAAAGGGAAGTAAAATATGCACTATCTGAAGCCCAAGGATGTTGATAAATAACAAAATGAAGCATCTGGAATATTCAGAAGGAAGAAGCTGGCAGCAAATTGTTTGAAATTTTACCCATTGCCTTTTAAAATGAATAACATACTTAGATACCATTAAACTTGAAGAGTTTTGTTTTGGTTTTTTAATTGGTGGTCTGTAGGCCCCTGGCCCTTTCTAGCCAGTCTCTATGTTTTGCCCAAAAAGTTGGGCAGAAGGAACCTGGCTGAAGTGTGGATCAATGCAACTCCGTGCTTACCTCATGGATACTGCGTAAGGCACAGGCGCTCCTTTTGTTGGGTGAATACTGTCTGATTTTCATTCGTATGTAATTTACCTGCATGGAGATGAAGAAAGCTCCTTTTTATTAAATAAGCTTGAAAACAAGATGAATTGCACTAGGTTCTTGGGGAGAATGCATTGGATAGCTGGCTCCCTTCATAATGGGCATTTAAAAATCTGCCCTCCAAAAAATGGAAAATGCATTCCTACTGTATGGAAAGCAATATAGTACTGAAATATTCCTCCTTAATTTTGGTCTGAACGAACAAAAGTGTCTGTGTTTATTCCTGCCTAATGCATCACAAATCTGCTGACATGCTAACCTTGGAGTCTTGGCTGGCGTTAATCAGGCCTGTGCACCGGCAGGAAGGAATGCTCCTAATGCACTCCATCAGTGCAGTTTGCATATGGAAGTTCTCACAGGGGAGCTGCCCTGTGCCAGCTGAGGGTTACCTGCCCACTGCAGTTATTGTATGTAATTATCGAACCAATCTGTTCAGCCCAGCAGGGTTTAGATGGTAATCATGAAGCAACACTTTGGAAAAGAAAGATGTAAGGCACTCTCCCCTTCTCTCATCAGTTGTATGAAGTTATGGCCACTCGTCCAGCTATTTTTCAGAAGCAATGCCTCCATCTACAAATCAGCTAAATGAACGCCTTTTGAAGTTTCTTAAGGTTTAGGCAAGTTGTTATTTCTGTATATGTGAAGTATTTCCTTTAGGAACGTGGTGGATATCTCCAAGTTCTGATCTTTCCACAGCCACCTTAAGAATGTTTTGAAACAGTGGGACTAATTGTAATACAAAGATAATAACAGTTCTGACCATTTGGAGGTTTTAAGATAATGTGGCTTGAATAGAGTTCAGCTTTCCCATGTTCTCGTTTGGAACAAAACCCACGGTTGCCATTAGAAAAAAGAACAGTGTGCTGTCAGCAGGTATTATCCTCTGTTCTAGCTATACACAAAATGGCCTGCAGCAAGGAACCTTCTCAGATGACGTTTAACTTATTATTAATTGTTAGAAAATATAAACGGGGACATTCTGTTACCTTGTGAATCTGTGTAATTTGAGGCATATCAGATGGTTTTCTAAATGATACAGGCTTATTTTAGGCAAATAGAGAAGCTTTGAATTAAAATTTGAATCTTAACCATTTAAATTTGAAACTACCTCAGATAATGGTATATGAAAAATGCAATTTTGTATCATTACTAATATCCCTCCATATTCATACCTACTACAGAGGTGCTAAGGAATTTTAAAACTTTACACAAACTGGATATGTTAGAAAATGTTGTTGTGATAGATGGCAATAAGATAAAACTGAAGGAACCTCTGGGAAGAGTGGATGATGGTAGAAAATAAGGACTGATGACTAACTCCTAAGTGACATCCCACTGGAAAAATAGATCGAAAATAGGAAAGGCCAAGAGAATGGTGGAAATCCAATGGTTTTTAAGATGTTAGGGGAGCTTTATTTTGGGAGATTTAAGGCTGTTCTTTTGCAGTGAAGTTGGTGGCTCTCTTAAACTCTGGCATAAGAAGTGGCATGCCAAAAGAAGAACATGTGTTAGACGTTTGCCATTATTGATTCATGAATAGAATGTTACTATAATGTTATATGGTACAAACACTGACGCCACGTGTGGGATGAGGCATTTTTTTTAAAGCAGGATTTATTGAGAGGACAGAAGGACTCCCACAGTGGGAGGGAACCCGAGGGGCTTGCCAAGGGACAAGTCATTTATTTTTCCATTTACCAAGTAGATTATCCTCCTCCCACACACCACCCGCATTGTAAGTGGGGAGAATGTTTCACTGGCCAGAGTAAGTGGCCACAGCCAGTTTGTGAGACACTTTGTTTCAAAAGAGTTTCTGCATGATCTGTCCTGATGGTCAAAACAGCTTTCAATGATGAACTGTATAAAGCATGAAAAGTCAGAGGTGTGGATGTAACCAACATACCTACCATCCAGATCAACTCTGTAGTTGAGAGTTCTCTCATTCGCATTTTCTCCCATCCCTCATCCCTGCCTTATATAATCACTATCCTGAAGCTGCTGACGTTCTTCCTGTGTGGTCTGGCACACCGACACCAGTGTACATTCATATATGTACTCATATGCGGCAAGTGTGTATATTGACTTACTTAACCATCACATCATCTCTCTCTCTCTTTTTTTCTCTTTTTTTATATATAATAAGCGAAAGAAAGAAATGGAAGAAAGCACAGAATCTAGTGTTGAAGATGTGGGATGCTCAAATGCTCAGATGGAGACCACTCAAACCCGTAAGTTGGACATTTTTGCTTAGCTTTGTCCATATATAGACACAAATTTCATTCCCTCCCATTAGATGAGGAGTTAGCTATTTGGGTCATAACATTGCAATTTTATAGTAAACATATAAGAGCGTATATTTGTATAGTGTGTATTCCAGTGTCTTCTGTACACACATTATGCTACTTAACTCTTTATAGCAGTAATGAAATCAGGACTAGGGACCTTCTTCATTTGTAGAGTTGGAGCCCGGGACACTGAATGTTTAAATGACAGAGCTGCCAGGCATGGTAGTGTGCATCTGTGATCCCAGCTACTCGGGAGGCTGAGGTGGGAGGATTGCTTGAGCTCAGGAGTTTGAGTCCAGCCTGGGCAACATAGAGACTTCATCTCTAAAATAAATAAACAAATGAATGACTGAGCTGCTATGAAAGGGTTAGAGGTAAATAGAGGCTAGGACTCTTAACTCTCAGGTCAGTATATTCCCCCTTGCTCACATAACTCTGGGTGTGAAGTGAATGTCAGAGTCAGACATGGGCTTATCCCAACTGCCGGATTCTACTTGCCTGGGTCGCGTGGTTGTTCAGCATAAAGTCTGCTCACTCTTCTTTCCTCTGAACAAGTTAGGAGGCAAGGAAGTATTCAAAGCTCTCGAAGCAAAAAGCAAGGTGTGAAGTCATTTTGTAGATGGCTTGCAAACTGGCACTGAGGGCACTTCCAATAATGGAGTAGTTCCAGAAATGACGTTAGCAAAGGTGACATCTGCAAAGGGCAAAGCTGGGTTAGACTTTGGTCTGGAGTGTTCAGTAAACTGCCAATCTGGGCGTGCCACCTTTCATAAGATGTGGCTTACTTGACTCAGTGAAGAGTCAGTGCTGCCCATAGTCATTTTTAAAGACGATTTCTCTCCTGTCTGCCTTTTGCTTATTATTTTGTTTGTCCTGAAATATTTTTTGATTTCTAACAGGAAAGGATTATTTTTGGTAAAAATTTTATTAAAGTGCAATTGCCCCATAGAATAATGCCAATGGTGTATTTCACCTTCTCTTTGACAGTGGCATTGGTTCATGTTTGTGGAAAGCAAAGTATTTGACTTTCAAAGAAAATCATCTTTGCCCTAATTTCATTAATATTTTCTTCATTACATGTTATAGATAAACATTGTTAGGTTTATCTGCTTTAACCCAAAGAACACTTGGGACATCTGAAGAAGAGTTATCACTTCCCTCCGGAGGCTCAAGATTTTGAAGTCATCCCTCTCTCTTTTCTGCTTCCGTCTTCTTTTCGCTACTGTCTTTTTCCCTCCTCCCTGTCTTGTTCCTTTTGTTATTAGGAAGTGAGGCGTCCCAAGGAGCAATTCAAGGAAGCATGTCTCAGCCAGAGGCTAGCGGCAGCAGCTGTGACAGTGAGTGGGGACAAAACTAAGGAGCATTGATAAAGATAGAGTCACATTCTTAAAAAAAAAAAGAATTTCCCTTAAATTTTAAAACTGGCAGTTTTAGTTTAGGAAAGGTCCTCCACTGGTCTAGTCAGGGTGATACCTGTGAAGTCTAAGGCAGTCACAGCTGTGCATGGGGAGACTCGTGCCTCTCTTGACTGCCTGTATATCATTTGTTACCTGAACTTTGCTTAATGAGCACCAGAGGTATTTGTTCTGATAGATGGGTGGTGTTTCATTTTAGTGCAATTATGAAAACATTTTTATACCTAAATTTTTAATGTAAGGTCTCCCCCTGATGATTTTTCCCTTGAGAAAATGTATTAGTATGTTTGTTATTTTATTAATGACAAGAATAGATTTATAGATAATTTAAGGAGAAGAACTCAGATGTTTTTTGACATGACTTTTTAAGAAGATAAAGAATAATCTGATTTATTCATTAAACTCTGAATTGCTTTACTTAATTAAATGCTGTTTATTTCCTCATTGCAATTTATTTTTTCCCCCTAAAGTACATGGCTAGTTACGGTATTTTACTATCAAAATATTCATAAACAAGGGAAATATTGCCTGATGGTAAAATGTTTTTGCTTCTAGCAAAGAAAAGCCAAAGGTTCATATAAATGTATATTTTTGTATTCATAAGTTTAAATTAACTTGAAGGAGAAGATACATTATTACATTTGATTTTTTTAAAAATTATTTTTAAGATATATAATACAATTCAGTGAATTCTGTGTTCTAGAGCCTTAAGATTTTGTGTCACAACGTGTTTCAAGAATGGCTACCTCTAACAGCAGCTTTAGAAATGTCAGTTTCTTCATTAACAATTTTATTTTCAAACACAATTTATGATTTACAATATGGTAAGAGATTTTTCTCACCGTGTGATCTTTTAGAATGCTGTGCCTAGCAAAATGGGAGCAACTTTCCTTTAATATCTATTTAGACCATTTTTAAAACGCGTATAATTTTCTTGATACACCTAAACTCATTTTGAATAGTTGGGGGTCTATTGTGTAAGAACACATTCTGAAAGCTTTCAAAATGTGTATTGTGTAGGTTTTCTTAAAGAAAGAGAGGGGGTGATGGGGTGGTTTTCCAGAAGAACAGAGGCCTCTAATCCTTTTATTTTTATGCAAGGCATAATTTTTACCAATTGAGAAAATTTGGTTATTTGCTGCAAGTAATTTTTCCCCTCACAAAATGATAAGCCTTTAAAAATCATGTGTATTCTGGCATTTCAGAAACCATGCCAATATTTTAGAATTGTACTAAAAATTAGGCAATACAGCCATGATATTTATGGCTGCTGTATT
This sequence comes from Tarsius wallacei, assembly GCA_963574415.1. Classification (NCBI taxonomy): domain Eukaryota; kingdom Metazoa; phylum Chordata; class Mammalia; order Primates; family Tarsiidae; genus Tarsius; species Tarsius wallacei. The sequence goes on from CAUYQG010258608.1 coordinate 40,580, forward strand.
TTGTCCCTCCTGTTTATAAAATGGAGACTGCCCTTGTTGGTGTTATTTTTGAAGTACGTTGGGTTTTGGATCATTCCTGAGGAATCTTTGGGGGAAGGTTATCGTCTTTGACTAGATTATGACAGTCAGGAAGAAGGTATGTTTAAGGGTACCCTACCAAGAAGCTTTCCAGCTTTGTCTTTCCTTCTGCATTATACAGTCATAGAAGAGTATCCCAAACTTGTGTGTTATTTTTCAAATATCAAATTATACTTATTAGTCTTAGGTTAGGCCTTTTACCATTAGTAGTATGTTGTGAAGATGGTTATATTTTACATTAAAGATACAAGGAGATCGATTTTTTTTTTCCTTCAGCAATCAGCACTGATTTAATTGATACATGCAGCAAAGTCTCCAGAGTGCTTAGGGCCGATTACAAATTCCAAGTGGTGATAGCATTTCTAGCTGAAGTAAGAAACGTTAAATCTAGATCGAAGGAGATAAGTAGCAGTGATGTTTAGTTTCAGAGTAAAATGTCAAATTAGGACATTAATGAGAATAATGCTATTTGAATGTAGCTCTGTCTTTTGTAGTGTGGTTATGGATTCAGAATTTATTGAAAGAGATATGCGTATTATAGTGTATGGATTGTTGACCTTGATTTTGTGATATGCTATTATTCCAATCCCACCATAACATTATTTTCAGTTTTCTATGCAGAATTAATTTCAAAATTCTTGAAATAAAAACCTAAAAATCTACCATGAAATATTTTTAACAGAAGACTGTCAAAAAATTGAAGAAAAAACTCAGATTTAAAAATCAATCATAGCCATGCACAGTGGCTTATGCCTGTAATCCCAGCACTTTGGGAGGCTGAGGCAGAAGGATTGCTTGCTTACCAGGAGTTTGAGACCAGTCAGGGCAACACAGCAAGACCTCGTCTCTACAAAAATAAAAAAAATTAGTGGGACATGGTGATGCACGCCTATAGTCCCAGCTTCTCAGGAGACTAAGGTGGAAGGATCACCTGAACCTAGGAGGTCAAGGCCTCTATTGATCCTGCCACTGCACTCCAGCCTGGGTGACAGAGACCCTGACTCAAAAAAAAAAAGAAAAGAAAACTCAGAATATTAACAATTGTACCTTTGTGTGCATGTTTTATCTTTGCAAATCATCAGAATCAATTAGATTTTAAAATATTAATTACCACATATAGAAATATTTATGTTCTTCTTTTGCTTTTACAAGTTAATAATTAAAATTTATGTGATTTCTCTTCAAGGTTCAAGAACCAGAAGGAGAGTCCAGAAGTAACTCAAAAGCTGTGAACTATCCTTTTCATTTGACCTTTTTCTCCTTTTCTATTTGAAGTGTTTTATTTTCATGTGAGTCTTGTGGGGTAGGAATAATAATTAGATGCCTGTGTCTTTGAAAAACATAAACCTTTTTTATTAAAATAAATATTTTGTACAATTGATTAAAGGCTAATATATGCAATTCCAAAATCTTCAGGTTATACTCTTTAAGCTCTTCCTAGCTGTGTGTGTGTTGAGGTTTGGGGGTACATATAAGAAAAATTACTATGACATGCACTTTTCTAATCATTGTACATTTTGCAAAGTAGATAAAAATGTGTGACAGAGTCCTCACTTTTAAGGAAATGCGAAACTTAAAATAAAAGTCTCTTGTTTGATACAGATACACAGTTTATTTTGGCCATAAGATTTGGTTTGTATTGATTTTGTTCTGGTCCACAAGCATTTATTAAGCGCCTGCTGTATGAAGCAGGAAGTGCAAGAAGAGAAAATAATATAAAAGAAAAAGTGGAGTGAGCATATCTGTGGGAGAGAAAATGTACATATTTGAAAGTTAGATTATATAAGAGTAACGTAAGTATGCAAACTGACAAGAAAACAGGTCATCAGTTATCAAGTGGCAGCATGATCAAAGATTGTGTGTAGACTGGCTTCCTCTAAGGAAGTCCTGGGAACCAGATATATAAATAGCCTATAGTTCATTCGCAGGAGATTATTTTTCTTACAAGTTTTATTTTTATAGCTTGTATTATCTGTACTGTAAATCATGCACTTTAGAGTTTTAGTGATAAGAAATTTTAAGATACGGAGTTGTTTTAGTTGCCTTGGGAACAAGTGCTGGGAATTTTTAATATATGCATGAACAATTTCAAGATACATTCCTCAAAATTTATTAGGAAAATTGGGGTTGGACTACATTTTCTAGTGGGTGATATACTTTACCACTTACTCATTTATGGTGTTTTTAGGTGGTATATGGACACAGTTGCATTTAAATATTTAATTATTCGAATATATATTCAGAATACAGCTAGTACATTAAACTGATTCGTTACTGCTGAGGACAGGTGTAAAGTAGATATTTTCATTTTTATAAAGCAAATTGATTGGGAGAAAATATTAAGTACATAAATGTACAGGTGGGATATGGACATACCAATTGGCAAGACTGTACCAAGTTTGAGAAACTCTAAATCAATACAAAGACTGGAGCTTTTTGCTCTCTGATGTGGATATTTATTTGTTATGTAAAGCATTCGTCCCCTCTAATGGCCAGATATTGAAAAAATGTGAAAGAGGTCTGCAGACTTTCCTTGGAAGGCTACTCTTCGAATGCCTCCAGAAGTTACAGAGCTGCATGTCTTCACAGAAGAAGAATTTGATTTTGAGCAGATCCCTCTGCTTCCTACAGAACGTTGGGTTTTGGTGCATCGGTGCGAATGGTCCCAAGATGATTTGTAATACCTAATTCAGCTCTCAAGCTCTATTTTAAACACATTGATGCTTAAAATAGGAGAAAGTGTGTGTGATGTGTTTCTGTGTATATGCCTTGGCCTTTTTTATTTTTCAAAATACAAAAACACAGCATAACATGTTGGTTAAATATTAAGGAAACGAATGTTTCTTCACATATTGTTTTAAGCAAGTGCTGGCATTTTCTTGACTGTCACCGTATAGGCAGGGCTACAGAAATGAGTAAAAACTACAATAGCCAGTTTGAGTCATTACCTTTGTCACTTGTTATGGTTCACCCAGTTGCGCTTTTTTTCCGGGTCCCTTTCAATTCTGTATTTAGTATTTTTATCTCTCATGGGGTCTAATTTTCTTTCTAACCCTGAGTGGCGTGAATTTCCCATTCCCTGTCCTCCCCTCTCACTTGGGTGTGTGCCCTTCAGCATGGATGCTTAGCCCACCTGGTCCTGCGGTCTCTGCCATTCTCCTCGGATCCTTTGTGAGCTGAGCTTGTCCGGCCTGTTGGGGACTAGCACTTCTGCCAGGTGCCTGCCCTTCACACAGCAGCATTTGTATGTGCCCTACATTGTCTAGAAAGCAGCTGATAAATCTTGGTAATAACTAAGCCCTGAAGTAAAATAGCTTCTAGGTGTTCTTTGATAGTGATCTCTTAAGACAAATCAAACACTAATAAGCCAGAGTTATAAAACCTTGATTATTTCTTTGAATTACTAAATTAAATGTGCTTATAAAGACCCAAGTTGCATAGCAATAAATCATTGGTGACGAGATATATATATGTGTGTGTGTGTGTGTGTCTTTATATCTACAGTTGAACATTGTATGCTTGTTTAATTCTTTAAAATTCTATTTTTAGTCCTTTATATTCTTCTGAATATAAAGGTGTACTGATAATACATGGTCATTATAGAAAATTTAAAACGGGCCAGACTTGGTGGCCCAGCCTATAATGCCAGCACTTTGGGAGGCCAAGGTGAGAGGATTGCCTGAGCCCGCGGGTTCGAGACCCTCCTGGGCAACTTGGCGAAACCTCATCTATACAATAAATAAATCAAAAACTAGCTGCTGGGCATGGTAGTGTGTGCCTGTAGTTCCGGCTACTTGGAAGGCTGAGGCGGAAGGATCGCCGGAGCCCAGCAGGTTGAGGCTGCGGTGGCTGGGAGCATGCCACTGCACTCTAGTCTGGGCGACAGAGTGAGATTCCAACTCAAAAAAAAAAAAAAGAAAAAATTTAAAACATACAGAAAAGTGTCAAGAGACAAACCAGGCCAGGCACGGTGGCTCATGCTTGTAATTCCAGTATTTTGGGAGGCTGAGGCAGGAGGATTGCTTGAGGCCAGGAGTTCAAGACAGTGTAGTGAGTTCTAGGCAATGTAGTGAGACCTCATCTCTACAAAAAAATCAAAAAGTTAGCCGGATGTGGTGGCGTGCACCTGTACTCCCAGCTACTTGAAAGACTAAGGCAGAAGGATCACCTGAGTCCAGGAGTTTGAGGCTGTGCTGAGCTGTGATCCTGCCACTGCACTCCAGCCTGGGCAACAGAGTGAGACCCTGACTCAAAACAAAACAAAACAAAAGACAAACCAACCATGATACTACACAGACTGATGTGCTAATATTTTGACATATTTTCTTCCAGTCATTTCTATGTACTTTTATTTTTAAGTAGTTGTACTTTATATAAAACTTTATATTCTGCTCTTTAAAGTTAACATAAAATACTTTTCATGTTATTATAAATATTTCGTGAATATAACTTTTAAGTTTCCATACTAATGCAATTAATGATACTTTCATGACCATTTTTTCCTAATATCGGATGTTTAAGTTGTTTTCAGTATTGAAATATTATAAACAATATTCTTGAACAAAATTGGACAGAAATCTTTCTCAGCATGTATGAATATTCTTAGGCTTTCAAACGGGAATCACTGGGTCGGGGACTATGAAATGGAAAGTTACTGACTGCTTTGCAACAATCTGTAAGCTAACACTTTGCCTAATAAATCAGAATGCTTGACTTACATTTTTGTCCTCCTTAAGGGCTATAGACTGAAACTCTGTGTTGCTGCCAAACCCCCAAGATGGTAGTATTTGGAGGTGGGGCCTATGGGAGGTGATTAGGTCATGAGGATGAAGCTCTCAGGAATGAGATTAGTGCCTTTATAAGAGACAGGAGAGAGACAATACCTGTCTGTCAAGCGACCATCTCAACCGGGAAAAGCGCTCTCTCCAAGAACAGAGTCTGCTGGCACTTTGATCTTGTACTTCCCAACCTCCAGGACTATGAGAAGTTAATGTGTTATTCAAGCCACCCGGACTGACTGAGACTTTGTTTTATTTTTATAATCTGATCAGGTAAATGTTTTTGATTGCTAGTGAACCCAAGCAATTTTTTATTTGTAAACTAGTCATTCTACCTTCTCTTTGGTGGTACTACATATGTACTGTTTACGTAGTAATGACCTTAACCCTATGTCCTGTTTGTTGCTTTCTTTTTCCTGTTTATTTTTTGTTGACGATATGTTTTTAATATTTATGAAGTTTAGTTTCTATGGCTTTAATCTATTGATCTTTCATTGTAATTTCTGCCACCATTTTCAAGTATTTTTCATCTGGAAATCAAGAAATATTTGCCATGACTTTTTCTGGGCTTTTAGTTTTAATGCTTCCACATTTTCAATCCGTGTGGAATGGATTTTGGTGTGTGTCTGCCATGAGGTGAACATCACAGTGGATCTCTTCCCCAGCAACTCACCAGTAGCTCCAGGACTGTCTGTTGGTGAACTCCCTCCCCCATCCTTCTTCTCCTCTCTCTCCACACACACACACACACACGCACACACGCACATACACACACTCATTTGCGATGGTGCTTTGTCACATCGTAGGTTCTCGTTTCTGGACCGTCTGTTCGATCTCATTGATCTGTCGGTATGCCAGCTCCACACCGACTGAATTAATGCCATTTTACTTATTAGTTCTTATTTATTGCCTAAACCACATGAACAGAAATCAAAATGAAAGAAAAAATTGCACTATGATCCCACCACTACAAAAACCAAACGCTTGTTCTTTGGCTGTTATTCTCGGTCCTGTTTCATGCCTGCTTAATTTTTCGTAGTTATGACAGTTGCGTAGGTCAAATTTTGTAGTTCCACAGGCTATTCAGTAAGTCTCATTTATTAAGCCCTGCTGCTTTAGAAAAACACTCAAGAATTAATATTGTGAAATGGTTCTCATGTACCTGTAGTCTCATGCACCATGTTAATAATTCTATGCAGTATACCACTGACCCGATGATTTAGACAACTCACTTTATCTCTTGCGTGTTATTATACGCCACAAATGCTTACCACTTTCACTGAACTAAGGATGTGCTTATACATATGATGGTGAGTTTCTTTTATTAAGGCAGAAAGCACATAAGATGGAGTCAATATACCCAACGAACAGCAATTTTAACACTTTAGCTTTGTCACATTTTTCTAGCAGTTCACTTTAACTTGCCCTCTGATCACTATCCAAGGACAGAACCCGCTTCTCAGAGGTAGCTATTGATCATTGTTTTAGAACCCCTCCCCAGCTTGTTTTGCAAACAAAACCTGATCAGCCCTTCGTGACCTTCATGACATAGACCCCATCAACATGGCAGCAATCATGTGACTGACCCACTCAACTGCCGCCGTCTATCACCTGATGTCAGTACCTGTGCTCGCCCGCCCCTTCATGATGACTGGGAACTGACCACCACTACCCAATCACCTTAATGACCTGCCCCGTCAAGGTTTAATAGCACCCAACTTCAAACAGCCCATTCGCCATTGCTTTGTTAAACCCTGGTGTGTCCTTGTGGCCCTTTGAGCTATGGCTGTGCTGTTTCCTAGCTTTCGCTCCTCCCCTACCTTGGAGAAGTGGATCTCCTCTCTCATTTACTTTCTAATAAACTATATTTTGCAACATAACTTCTTTGCATCTTTTGTGTGACACTGGGTCACCCACCCACCCCCCGTGGATCTGACTTAGCATTTTGGAGGCCCTGCTGGGATTTTTTAACCTAACAAAGGCATAGCCATTTTCAACTTACCGATAGCACTCTTGAACATTTGTAGTTTGGCACGTCATAAAGTTACCTGTGAAACTAATCCATTGAGCAAATTCAGTTTTATTTATGAGTCACTGCAAATGATCTTCCAAAAAAAAACCCCTTTCTTAGCTTAGTCCAATGCTATTTGAGGCCTTGTTCTGAAATACCAGAAGTGTGAGTGGAGATACTCTGTAAGGTGGTCTTTGTGCCGGGAACCAGAAGCAGGAAGGAGCGAATCCAGAGTATGGGAGAAGAACCATAGACTGAAATCCGTTATCATATTTCTGTGGGCTGCCTTTCTGCTTCCGATTTATTTTAGAAGCAAGTGAAAAGTGATCACAGTTATTTAAAACAGACGCCCTGCAACACCTGGGCTATGGGTTTTTTTTAAATGGAAAAATTACTGTATTCAGCGTTCTCTATGGCTCTGATGCAGAAATCGTAGCACAGAAGTCATGGTGGTCCTTGTAATTGTCAGATGTGAGAAAGCCCTCCAATCCCTCTTTTAAACTTCCTCCATGAGTGCCCAATATGTGTTAGTACGTAAAGGTCAGGGTAGAGCCACTGCTGAAGGGTTTGCCAAACACGGAGGCTGGAAAGTTCTACGACAGTCTACTGCTGGAAAAGTCACAGTTGGGAATGGTTCTGTTAGACTGCCTGGCAAAGAGAGAGAGGGTCTGTTTACTTCCTGAACTTTTCTCGGGAGAGACGTGTTCCTTCAGGGTTCTTAAGACCTTTCACGTTCTGGGCATTGTAGTCCGCCCCCCCTCCCCCCAAAAAGCAAACAACTTTGTTCTCTTGTTTTTATTTTGCTGTTACAGAATATTTTGGTGCAAACCTGTGAGTCCGTTCAACTGGAAAGGTAATAATCACATTCTAATTGGCTTAACATAATTGCAAAGTTATCTGACTTGGTGGTCCCCGTGTGCCACCCTTCACCCGGTTTCTTGTGCAGAAATCTTTGGCAGATATTTAAAAACTTAAGACAAAAATACGTAATGTACCCTACCATGTATTACCTTTAAAAAGGGTTGTCTAGCCAGTTCTTGAGACGCACACACATTTGCATTGGGATTTTTTTTTTCAAGTTTCTAACTAGGCTTTTGAAAGAACTGTCTGTATTGCAGGGTGCTGCAGTCCCAAAATATGACTGTGATACGTCATGCAAAGTGTTCAGAAAGCAAAGGTGACTGAAATTACATCAAAATGGTTTCCGAGGCCCTGTCTGTTCCTGTAGAGGTCAGAGAAACCACAGCCTGCAAGACACGATTTGGGGTCAAGAATTCGAAACACCCGCTGTTCCCAATGAACTGTATGATGCTCATAGAAAGTCTCTGGAAGGGAGGGTCAAGCTAAGTGAGCAGTCATGATAATACCTGGTTGGTCTTGTAGCAGCAAAATTGAGGGAAGTATGAACTTTTAAAAATGGGTGGTTTTTTTTTTTTAGTGTTATTGTTGATATCCGCATTTGAATGTAGAGTCCCTAACACAAAGAAGCAAGCTGCCTTTAGACTGCATTTACTGCTCTTGATGACTCCAGTTGTGTGTAAATATTAGAAAACAGCAGGGTCCTGCATTCCAAGAATCACTTGAGCAGTGCCACGAAGACAAGTGTCCTTACTGGTATTGTAGTCATACTCCCCAGCTCTCCTGCTGTTTCTAATCTGTGCGCACAGCCGTGAAAAAACTGGACTGACATTTACAGGCACAGCAGGGAGATACTTGACAAGGGAATGTTAAAGACTCCGGTACCTCGATTCAAAGTGGCCACCACACACGATCGGTCTTCACAGGAGAGCTCGTCTGCACTTCAGCTGATGCTGTAATGAGGGTATCTGTAATGAAGCAAAGAAGCAGAACGTTTTCCCCCTCAGCTCAACTTTTTAGCAGTCAGATATCGATTGTTGCCTTTTTTAGACCTAAATTTCTAAAGGAAGAATCCGATCCCGTGTAGGCGCCGGATTTGTTCCTAGTGAACCGCGCTTTTTGGAGGGTCTGTTTCCTTCCATCCTGCTCAGCCCTGGCTGGGGCGTTACGGGAACGTTCTTCAGCAAAAGCGTGTTTTTCCCATTAACTCAGAAATAGCATTCCTGGATCTGCGGTGACTTGGTATGTAAAAGAGGGTCAGTTGCGTTCTGACGTGAGTTTGACAGACTTTGTTCCCTGTTTTGTCCCCGTGAGCTGCCAGATTTGTATGCCATAATCCCAGTAATGCAATTAGGTTTGCTGCACATTGTCTGGTTGACTTCTCAGTTAAGAGTTTCTTCCCCTATGGGAATAAGACTAGACAGACTGTCATTTGCTATTACTAATTCTGCTTAGCATTATCACTGGAGCTTTTTTGGTAATTAGCTTTCTTAGTTGGCTCTTAAATTTTAATAGCCAATTGAAGCTACGTTTTAGCCAAGTTCCATAACTAAATTGCATTCAGTCCATTAACAAAGTTGGTTAAAAGGCTATTAAGACAAAAGCCAATATATGGCGGTTCGCACCAGCATCTTTGCGGCAGCAACGCCAGCTTCCCCCAGTTCTCCAAAGAAACTCATTCTCCTCGAGCAAAGTTCCACCCAAGCCGGACTCGGCCTGGGAGTGGCAGGAAACTAACGTCGCGTGCCGACATATTAAAAAACGTCACACCTGTCCCCTCTGCCTCTTGGTGAGGGTTCTTTTCAGGGTCTGGTTTTCTTTGATTGATGCTGATGGAAGGAGGAGGAAATATTCCAACTTAAAATGGACGGCTTTTGAAAAGTGAATCATCGAAATGATGTTTTTCTCCATTTCAGCCGATCAAAATTATTAACAAAACCATCTGAGGCACCTTCTGGTAAAACTGTACTCTTGTTGAGTTGAGTTTGTAAAACATTCTGCCAGACATTTAAAAAAAAAAATTGTAGAGGCTTGAAGCACTCCTGCCTAACTGGTCGTCCCCATCGTCACTGTGATCAAATTCCGAAGGCCTTTTCTAACGCCCTCCACCGTTGGCAAATTAGTTCACCATGATTCCTAGATCGTATCCCACCCCCCTTCAAATTGGATCTGTTTTCCATTTTCAAAGATAGTTCATTTTGAATTTTTAAAATCATGTGTAATGCAGGCTGTCAGAAGAAATTAGACCGGTATAGGGTGCGTTCAGTTTACATTTCATCCCGGACTCATTAGAACCTGGGGATGAAGATGTGGAGAGAAACCAGTCTGCAAATAAGTCTTGTCACCTTGACTCAGCCGAGTGTGTCTGAAGCGGCTCCCCGCCCCGACCCCGCCCCATCTTGCCAGTGTTGTGTTTTGAAATGAATCATTTTTCTGTTTCGAAAATACACAGACTTTTTAAAAACTCCAAATGATGGCTTTTTCTGTCGCCTCATTCAGGAAATATTAGGAACTGTGATTAAATCTTACAGTTG